>JAOWBN010217172.1:0-13490 GCA_028565015.1 Pinguicula moranensis
GTTGCCGCCGCCGCCGGTTGCCGGAGCGCGGTCGCCGGAGCCCCGCCGCCGGTCGCCAGAGCCCCCCACACCCCACACCCACACCCCGCCGTGCCAGAGCCCCGCCAAAGTGCCAAAATTGAGGTGCTTTTTTTAGAAGGAAAAAAAGCATGTCAGGAGGTGCTTATTTTTTAAAAGGTTTACTTTCTTAAAATAAGAACAAGTAGTAAAATGTTGGCTGCGCAAAACACTCTTTTTTTAAAAAAAAACTGCTTATAATCCAATTATAATTTTAAGATGGCTGCACAAAACGGGCCCTTACTCGTAGATTGGGTAAATCAACCAATTCAATCCTATGCTTATTTTATTTTTTTTGGCAAAACGGGGGATGTAAATTGTAAAACCACGATAATTAGTTCTGTTTTTATTTTTAATACAAAATTTGGCTCACAAAAAAAAAAAATACAATTACACAACAAAAACTAAGAATCTCTATCTTGAAATATAAAGCATTTCACAAAGAGTTGCAGAGCATGGAATCTTCCATCCCAAAGATAATGTCAGAATTCATGATAGGAAGGTAAATTGAATTTTTAGGAAAAAATTATCGAGCAAAGCATCCTTTTGAAGAGTATGAGCAAGACTAGTGAATTGGACATCCAAGTCAAAAGTAGAAGTAACCTGGTCAATAGTGGCTACTTCTACATAGTCAATATCCCTTTTCCTTGTAGGCGTGAGATTTAAGAGCACATGAAACTTGGAATAAAAGAACTCAAAAAGCTCCCGAGATAGGCTCTTCATTAACAAATCAATCACTTAAAGTTGAGAGGGAACAAACTGAGTACATGTATTGCAGGCAGCAACCTGTTCACGATGAAGTGATAGTCCACCTCCACTCCACATGTTTGGCTAGCTTATGTGCAACTGGATTCATGATGGGTTAGACAACACTCTTGTTGTAGCATAGGAGCACCGGAGGGCGAGGCAAAGAAACACTAAGATCATGGAGTAAGTGTCATAGCTAGAGTACCTCAGCGGTAGCAGTGGTGAGAGCACAATACTCAGACTCACAGCTGGAACAAGAGACGATTGGCTACTTCTTTACACTCCAAGAAACCAAATTGTCAACAAGGAGGATAGCAAAACCTGTTGTGGATCATCGAGTATTTGGACAACCCGCCCAATCAGCATCATAGTAGGCAATAATAGAGGTAGAAGCTGATGAAGTGGTAAAGCGCATACCCATCGAGAGGGTACCCTTTACATAGCAAAGAATTCTCTTGACAGCCTAAAAGTGAAGTTTAGAAGGTGCGTGCATATACTGACTAACAGAGTTGACATTATAAGCCCAAGTCTGATCGGGTAATGGTTAGACACTGCAGAGCCCGACGAAAGAGCGATACCTAGTTGGATCAACCAGAGAATCACCATTAGAGGAGAGATATTATGATACCACCATGGGGGTGCTAACAGGCTGACTGTCCAGAAACTGTGCACGAGCATACTTTAGTTGACTGAGGAAGAGTCCATCATCTATGAAAGTAGCCTCAAGCCCAAGGAAATAGGTGAGGGAGACAGGATCCTTGAGGGTGAACTCAGTATGAAGGCGACGAACCAAATGATCCAGAAGAGAAGCATTGCTACCAGTTACAACAATATCATCTATATAGAGGAGCAAGTAGATGATAGCAGAGTCATGAGTGAAGATAAACAGTGAAATATCAGCACAACTGCACATGAAACAAAGTGTGTCAATAAAGGTATTGAACCGCTCAAACCATGCACAAGGAGTCTGTTTGAGGCCATGAAAAGCCTACTTGAGATGACAAAACATGATTAGGAAACATTGGATTGACATAGCTAGGGGGTTGTTCCATGTAAACATCTTCATTCAGGTAGCCATTGAAAAAACATTCTTCACGTCCAGTTGATGAAGAGACCAACCGCGAGAAACAGCAAAAGAGACAACAGTGCAAACTATAGTAGCCTTTACAATAACACTAAAGGTGTCAAAATAGTCAAGACATGGGATCTAAGTAAAACCACGAGCAACAAGACGTGCATGGAGTCCATCCACAGAAACATTACAAAGATGCTTAGTGCGAAAAAAAATCCATTTTGAGCCAACAACATTTACATGAGGAAGACGAGTAACTAGTTCCCAAGTCTAATTGTGATGTAGTGCATGAATTTCCTCAGTGATCCAAGCAGGATAATTGGCAGCAGATTTGAAACCACGGGGATCGGTGGATGCCAATAATGCAGAGAAACTAGGGGAACCAAATGACAGTAATTTGTGATGACACAAGGGCGAAACATTCCAGCCTTGGCACTAGTAGTCATAGAATGAGATCCAACCATAGCTTAGGTAACAGAAGAAGGAGAAGAGGTTAAATGAATATCCTCAGGAGGAAGAGGAGAATCCAATGGGACATCTGGAGATGAAGAGTCCAAAGGAGCAGCCGAAGAGGATGAAAGAATATCAGGGGATAGAAGGCAGATGGAGCAAGGAAGAGAAGAAGATGTAGTCGGAGTAACAGTGGGAGGAGGACAGGAAGATGAAACAATGTCAGGAGACTCAAGGAAACAAAGACATCAAGTTCACAGATGGAAGGAAGAGGAGAGGAACTGTGGAAAGGAAAATAAGTCTCATCAAAACGAGAATGACGAGAGATAGAAAGATGAGAGAAGAGAGATCAAGGTAGCGAAATCCCTTATGAAAGGAGCTATAGCCCAAAAATACACATGGAAGATTGTGGGGAGCAAGCTTATGTGATGCATAATCACGTAAGCATGAAAAAACACAATAACTAAAATGATGAAAATGATCATAAAAGTAACTCAAATGGAGAAATACCTGTCAGGAAATGTGATGGCAGACGGTTGATGATGTAGGCCGTAGTGCTGAATATATCAACCCACTGGGTGAGAGGAGAGGAACATGAGAATGGAAGCGTATGGTAAGGCCCATCTCAGTGAGATGGCGGTGTTTTCTCTTAGCACGTCCATTTTGAGCAAGGGTATAAGGACATGAGATGAGGTGATTAATGTCATGGGTGTGAAGATGATTTTGAAAACAATAGCTGGTGAAGATGATTTTGAAAATAATGGTTGGTGACTTCAGTAGACAAGACTCCGTACGAGGTATGGAAGGGGAGGGTCCCTAACTTGTCTTTTCTCAAGATTTGGAGCTGTGAAGCGTATGTTAGGCGATTGATAACTGAAAAGTTTGGTCCTAAGTCTGATAAATGCTTCTTCGTAGGATACCCAAGGGAAACAAGGGTTATTACTTCTATCAGAGGTCGGATAAAAATGTGTTTTTTTCTCGACATGGTGTATTCTTGGAGGAGGAATTCCTCTCCAAGGAAAGTAGTTGGAGCAAGATCATTCTTGAAGAGATTCAAGATCCCCTATCAGAAACTTTGGGTCACACCGAAGTAGAGCGAGTTCCAAGCGAGGCTTTGGAACCAGCTGCATCACCTGTTAGAAGTTCAGGGAGAGTAGTCCAACAACCTGAGAGGTATCTAGGACTATATGAGATATTACTTATTGGTGATGTCGATCCTATGACTTATAATGAAGCATTGTCAAGAGAAGATTCCGAGGAATGGCTTAAGGCCATGAAATCCGAATTGCAACCAATGGAAGACAACCATATGTGGGACCTGGTTGACTTGCCCGACGGGGTAAAACCTGTCAAAAATAAATGGGTTTTCAAGAGGAAGACTGATATGGATAACAACCTGACGGTGTAGAAGGCTCGTTTGGTGGCAAAAGGGTTTACTCAGGTCGAATGGATCGACTATGAGGAGACATTTGCACCAGTGGCTACATTTCAGTCTATTTGGATCCTTTTAACTATTGCTGGATTTCATGATTATGAAATATGACAGATGGATGTCAAAACCTCATTCTTGAACGGGGTTCTCGAAGAGAATTTGTACATGGTACAGCCTGATGGTTTTGTTAATCCTACAAGAGTTGGAAAGGTACGCAAGCCTAATAGGTCCATTTATTGACTAAAGCAAGCAACTCGGACTTGGAACATGAGGTTCGATGACGAGGTCAAGAATACGAGATTCATTAGAAGCCCAAAAGAACCTTGTGTATACAAGAAATTGAGTGGGAGTTCAATAGTATTTTTGGTGTTATATGTCGATGATATACTTTTGATTGGGAATGATATTCATATGCTTGAACATGTCAAGGTCTCAATGAGTAATGTGTTCTCAATGAAAGACTTGGGCTAGGCTACCTATATCTTGGGTATCCGGATCTATCGAGATAGATCCAAGAGACTCATAGGTTTGAGTCAAAGTACATACATAGAAAAGGTGTTGGAGAGATTCAACTTGCAGGATTCAAAGAGAGGTTTCCTATCTATGTCACATGATATCTCTCTAAGTATGTCTTAGTGTCCTAGGACACGTGAGAAGAGAGAGAAGATGAGCATGATTCCCTATGCATCGACAGTTGGGTCCATCATGTACGCCATGTTATGTACACGCCTTGATGTGTCTTATGCTTTGAGCATAACAAGCAGATATCAAAAGGATCCTGGGGAGGATCATTGGACAACGGTAAAAAATATCTTTAAGTACTTGAGAAGGACTAAGGATTTGATTTTGGTCTATGTTGGTGAGGAGCATCTCACATGTACGAGGTACTGTGATGCCAGCTTCCAAACCAACCGGGATGACTCAAAATCTCAGACAGGTTATGTATATATGCTTAATGGTGGTGCCGTCTGTTTGAAGAGTTCCAAATAGAATTGTATAGCTGACTCCACCGTTGAAGCAGAATATATATCTACCTGCGAGGCAGGCAAAATGAGGATATGGATACTAGAGTTCGTTGATGAGTTTGGTGTTGTTCCTAGCATTGTTGATGCGATGTAGCTTTATTGTGACAACATTGGAGCAATTGCAAATGCCAAGAATAACAGATCCAGCAAGCGCATTATGCACATCAAAAGGAAGTATCATGTTATTCGGGAGTTTGTTGAAAACAAAGACATCAGAATGTGCAAAGTAGGTACGGATAGCAACACAGCTGATCCACTAATAAAATCACTTCCTCTGGCATAACATGAGAGACATGTTGGTGCTATGGGTACATGATACATGAGGAATTGACTTTCGGGCTGATGTGTTTTTATATATGAACCTATAGGGTTTTGTACGTGGTACCTGATTGGCTCTAATTCAATTGGGAGATTGTTAGTTAGTGACCTAGAGCACAAATCAGTTGATGATGCGCTTGTTAGTTTCATGTATACTGAACGATGTAAATCATTTTGTTCCTTGAGTTTTGAATATATATTATGGATAATTTGGGTTGGGGACTCGAATTGTGGAACTCCATAACTTAATCAAGACTCTAAATTAGTCCCTAGTCCCAAGTCATTAGTAAAGGAACAACTAGATTACTATGTCGACTAGCATATGGATTTATGCATGATCATGTTTCACAGATCATTGATACGAGGTATCTATTTAATCGCATGAAATATGGGTGTACGGGGTACATGAATATTGGACTTGACCTATATTGACTTGCTGGATGGATTGTGTTTGTGTCATCAGCAAAGTCATATAGTATCAATTCAGTTATCTGAGATAGTCATAATTCTGCGTGATGAATGTGCATTACATGAGGTTATCAAATGCCTCTTTTAACCGAGGGGTTATAAAGGTAAGTTTTTCGAATATGCACGATTCATGCTGAAAGTTATGGAATTCAAGATGATACTTTTGTCCATCTCATCTTGGATGAGATTATCAATATCCTGGACCCCTTGATGTAGTAATAATTGTTACGCATGCATTTGTGATTATGGGATAGTCACATATTAACAATTATGTGTTGAATATCAAGAAAGTAATTAATGGTCAAGGATGACACATTCCTACGCTTGACATTAATTATTGGATATTAAGCGACAAAAGAATTAATACTAAATGAGATTAAAGAATCACGATTTATCTATATTAAATCGGATCATAATGCATTGTTAGATGCTGCTTATTATTTATAAATTAATGAGATTAATTTATTACCGATTTAGATATGGATCCTACTAGGTCGCTCCTTCTGGCGAACTGAAGAATTAATAATTAATTATGTAAGACATAATTGACGAATTTCACAGACGAGAGCCAATTGGGTTTCGGTGGGACTTGAACTCAATTAAATTGCAAAATAATGTAATTAGGCTTAATTGGATTAAACCCAAGTAGTTATTTTGCAATTGGGATCGAATTTTTACTTAAGTCTCATTTGGGCTTTGAGCCCAAATGAAATAAATGAAACCTCTCATTTCATTTGGTCGATAAATGAGAATAGAATAACGTCTTCGTCTTCACGAAAAACTCACGACCGAATAATTGATCTGTGGAGAAAATTCCCGCGCTGCCGTGAGACGCCGTCATCGGTGAAAAAGTGGTCTAGCAGCCACCTTCAGTCCATCGAGGAAGTGCTCTTGGTTGAGGTTTCTTCCGTTGGGGACTTCGTGGTCGAACGAAACCTTCACCGTTCGAGATTTTTTCACTGGTTCTTCGACTTCCGGCAAATTGAGGTAAGTACGGCTATCTCCTTGCTCATGAGCATGAATTAAACCATTTTTGGGCTCAATTTTACGTTGGTTTCGGATTTGAAAGATTTTGAAAATTGTTTGAAATCGAGCTTGAATCCTACCCAAATGCATAAAAGTGCAAAAAAGTGTCATAGAAATCAGATTTTATTTTTCAGCGGATAAAACTAGGTAAATCGATAATAATAATCAATGAATATGACATAATAGCGATAACCATGCAAAGCTAAAATAGGAGAAGGCTCACAAAGATCAAAGTGTATTAAAGCAAGTGGCCGAGAGGCACTATGTTCAATTGGTACAAAAAGGTAATTGATGGGTCTTGGCCATTTCACAAGGAACATATAAGTGAGGAGATGGGGTTGATGAGGTAAACAAATATATACCTGACAATCTAACAAAGACATAGTGTCTGATGACGTGTGACCAATACAAGCATGGCACAAATCGAAGGAATTGTGAAGGTGACAAGTCAAAAGCGAAGAGGCAAAAGCTAGAATGTTGCATTCTAATATATAAAGCCCGCCATCATGCCGGTGGTGGCCACCACTTATCCTGCGTGATAGCTCTAAACGAAAAGACAATGATCAATAAAGGTAATTACAAGAAAGAACTCAGATGTTAATTTACTAAGAGATTTTTTAGTAAGCACAGGGACAACAAGTACATCTAATAAAACTGAGGAGGAAGCAGCAAAAGCAGTACCGGCATGAGTAATTGATAAGGGGGTTCCATTATCAACAACAACACAAGTTCAATTTGGTGGACAAACTTACTTTGGCATTAATTTTTCTAGGTCCTCTCTAGTGGCCTAGCCTGGCGGATTTTATCCTGGGCCTTGTCCAACACCTCAATTTGGCGGCACGGTGGGCTTGAGTGCGTGACTGCTCCATGTGTATCGCCGCCTTGATCGGCTAGGCAAAGCTTCTTTGTCTGCACGTGTACAGTGCCACCGTGCAGCATGACGCCTGTTTTGTGAGGTACGAGAATGAGGATTTCTTGGGGAGATTGGACACATAGCACAAGAAGTGCAGGGCGAGTGAGAACAATGATGGAGAGTCACCTAGGAGGACAGATGAAGTTCTGGCAGATTTGTTGCGAAGGGGAACGATTTTTCGGGTTAGCAAGGTGGGCACCATCTAGGGGTATGCACAATGTTAGGCAGATTTGGCGGCGGCGGATTGCTCAGCTTGCATTGCCAAGGCAGCGGCAGAGGTGAAGGCATTCGGTGGGGCGGCAACGAGCAAGGATGTGTTCCTTACAAAGTACTATGTGCAGTACTGGAAAACCAAATACTATGATTCTTCTTCTTCTTCGGGTACATCCAGTGGCAAAAATGGATGAAGATAAGGACAAGGGCAGAGCCAGGAAGTGCAACTTGTAA
The DNA here is from genome assembly GCA_028565015.1 of Pinguicula moranensis. Classification (NCBI taxonomy): domain Eukaryota; kingdom Viridiplantae; phylum Streptophyta; class Magnoliopsida; order Lamiales; family Lentibulariaceae; genus Pinguicula; species Pinguicula moranensis. The sequence goes on from JAOWBN010217172.1 coordinate 7,956, forward strand.
TTATCCCAAAAAAGGAAGAAAAATGTAATCAATGATCCAAAATAAAAGACTATTAAAAAATTCAATAAATTGTCAGTCAATGATCCAAATAAGGAAAAAAATGTAACCAGATAATCTCATTCAAATTGAAATCTACCTAGTCTCATCTTTACAAATTCATCTATAATGGAATCAAAATTCAAAGATTGAGATTTTTCTTTTTCAATATTAACTAATAATGAACTAGATAAAAGTTGGTCTTCCATTTTGTTTTGCAGTTTTGCTTTCACAATCTCCATAGCAAAAAAGGCACGTTTAGATGTTGCGGAAAAATTGAAAGAATCAAAATAAATCGAATCAACTTATCCATAAGAAGATAATTATTTTTCTTCCATATCTCAGACAAAACTTTGCACAATTTTGAAAATATTGAAAGATTCTGCAAAACTTTACTCATTTGGGTATCACTTGTAAAAAGTTTCAACTCGTACTTCAGATAGAGTTTCTCTTAATTTGTGAAATTAGTTGGATAAAAGTTTTCAATTAACTTGCAAATAGCACCAATATCAAATAACCTATATCAATCTCTAGTTTTCAGAGTTGAACCTAATGTTAACAACTCAATTGTATATTCATTACACCAATAATTCATCTCATTTAAAATGCAGTCCATTGTCTTATTAAATATCAATCTGATGGTGATGTTCCCATGTAATAAAATCCTTTCTATCATGACCTGTACTTGTTGACCAACAACGGAAACTTATGTTAGGAATATCAATATCTTGCTTCACCCAAAATACTTTCAGAGTACCAAGTTGATTCTTGTCCTTTCTAGTTTCAAGCTCTTCTGCTGAAGTTAAATCTTCAATTTGGATAGCCTGAGCAATTTACAATTCATCATGGCGCTTAGAAGAAGAAGTAACTATGTTGATGATAAGGGATAAATGATTATGAAATCATCAACCACAAGAACACTTTTAAGAGTTGCAACTAATATCAACTGCAACCGAAGAGCAAATTAGGAATCACAATCCACAAGAAGATGCAGATAGAAAAATCTTTTCACTCTACTTCAGTTGCCAAACAAAACAAGTGGTTCTTTAAATTTGAGGATTTGCAAATGGCGTTGGATGGCTTACTGGGCAAAAGCTACAAATCCTTTCCTTGATCTATAAACTTCTTCAAATCCTTTCCAGAAGTTATGCCTTTTAAGAGCAAAAAAGGTTCGATTGATCTAAATCCTCATAGCATAAACAAACTCCAAAACATGCTTTTTTGGGATAGTAACGTCTGGGATGCATGGAGGGGATCTTCAAAGAGGAAAAGCAAGTAATAAGATTTGATTTTCCCTTATCTTTTAACAAAAAGATCTAATCGTCCTCAGGAAAACGAAAAAGAACAAGAACATCTGAGACATAATAAAATCCTTTCAAGAGTAACTCAGCACAAATTATGAAGATGGCGAGCCGAGAGGGGTGAGAATTGCTTACCGCCACAAGAGAAGTACAGTTGATGCTTGAACGAATGTATTGGGAACAAAATGAAAAGTAGAGCATGGAGTATAAAAATTAATTTAAATACATGTAAAATAAATTATTTTAGAGGGACCAATTGGTTTTCTCCCATTACATTGTCCATGTTATGTCTCATTAATTTGGTAATCAATTGGTTTTCTAATGTATATAAATAAATATATAGGTTGAGAAGGCGAGCAAATTTCATGAAACGGGACTTACCATCATGTAATATTATATGATGGTAATAAACTCATGACAACATGTCAGTCACAATGCTCTCTACTGTAGCTTTCCGATTTACTGTAGCTTTCCGATTTTTCTGAACTATCTTGCCGTAGAAACTAAATTCCGGCTACTCGGAGCTCCACCAACCGGAGGGCTCTTGAGTTCCACTTTAGTTACACCTTTTTATACCGGGCGGGTGCGCTCACCGGTAGGGGTAACCGTGGACGGTAATTGGGGGTTGCGGTACCTCTCCTTGTTGGAGGATTGCAATATCTATGGCTTTCGAGGTTGGAAGCTCTAGTAAGACACAGATGCCAGATCTAATGGATGATACTAATGAGAAAGAAAACAATGCTGAGTGGACTGCTGTCAGTAACAGAAAGGGTGAAGGAAACCGCAGAGCTGAGGTACAGGGGATTCGTCTCTCGCCTTTCATTTCTAGACTTCGTGCTCAATCAACTTCATTCCACTTCACCAACTACCCATTGTCATGGAAGAAGTCGGAGATGTGGCAAGTTTTCTCTGGTTTTGGTAAGGTTTCAGACATCCATCTTCCAAAAACTTTAACAGTCATCGGTACCCGATTTGGTTTTGTGAGGTTCTTTACGAATTCAGTGTCTAGTACACTACTAGATCGACTCAATGGGCTTTGGATTGGAACATATCAACTTCAAGTTAGTGCAGCAAGGACTCCACAATTTGCAGAGATATCTAAGGATCAGGTAGTCAACACTGGAACCAGCAAAAACTCTGAAGTTGCAAACACTTTCCCCATACAAAAACCAGTTCACTCTATAGAACTAACACTGTACCCAGAGGGAGCTAAATGGTTAGATCGTTGTTTGATCGGTACACCAGCCCCGATACTAGACATTACTTCCCTGGAAAACATCCTGAGTGAGTCGGGTTATGGGAACTGCTCGGTGGTACGAATTGAAGGAGGTGAAGTCCTACTCAAGTTGCAAACTACAGAAGATGCTTCAAGATTATTTACTGATTCTGAAGTATTGAAGAAATTGAAACTACACTATCTTCGTCCTTGGAAGATATTAAACGGAAAACTGGCAAGATTAACTTGGATTCAGGTGCGAGGCATTCCTCTACATTGTTGGTACGAAAAATTCTTTGAGGAGATAGCGGCGCAAATTGGAACCCTGGTGGAAATCGATTCAAAAACACTAAACCAAACAGAAATGATGTTCGGACGTGTTAAAGTGTTGACAAATACTAGTGTATGGATTTCTCAGACAATTGAAGTTGTGGCGGATGATATGAAATTCAACATTCACTTAACCGAAGAACAGAGTCAATTTGATTCTACTTCAGGCTGGGGGAAAGATACCAAGTTACGGCGTCCCGTACATCTTGCTGAGGAAGAGTGGCCTTCTCTCACTAAACAAGTTTGGGTCGAAAAGAAGAAGGTGAATGTAGAAGAAGTTAAAAAAAATAGTCAGCAAAACACGGAAGCAGGGGATATGGCGCCGGAAATATCTCTCCGCCCACAACGGCAAAAATTGGAAGAAAGAAATTCTACGGCAACTGTTGAAACAATGGGATCAGAACTCGAGGGAGGTAATTCAACAGTACACCAGTACAAGTTGCAAACGTGTCAGCTTATTCAACCGACTACAGACGGAAAAGATATCATTGAAGAATGCAAGGTGAATATAGAGTCAACGGATTCTCAATCTAATAAAAACTCTCTGACAGTGCATCGGGAAACAAAGTCTGATGGGGAATACACTGGTTCGCCGAGGCGGGAACTGAAAAACACGGATGGGCTGTGGACTTGTTCTCCGAGTAAAGCCCACTATGGCAAGTTTACGGCTTTACTACTTAGCCAGCACGAAAACCTTGGATTGCGGCCCAGTGGAATAATGAACACGAGAGGAGGAGCTAACTCTGCTATTGTGCCAAACCACAGAGTTGAGCTAAGCGGACAAAACATGGAACAGTTGAATACAGTGCTTCAGAGTGAGCTGAATACTGAGTTACTTGCGCCAGCCATCTCTCCAGCCGATTCTGCAGACAAGCTACGCAAGCATACCCGCTGGATCCGAGAGTGTCAATCAGATATAATGGATAACTTAAAGGAGGCCATTTCCGCAACCCCAGTTACTACCCACATAGAAGCAATGGTTGATTTTGCTATGGAACTTGGGGTGCATTCTCAAACCACCAGAGAGGACCTGCGTACACAAATTGAGTTATTGGAGAAAAGAGATATTGACCAGTAAAGGAAAGAGGAACAAGAGGAGGAAATCCAGATCCAGCAAAAAATCTTCTCCAAAGTAAAAATGCGTATGATAAGTTACAATATACGCGGCCTAGGTAATTCTCTGAAGAAGGCCGAAATCAGAAACTTGGTAAGAACTCATCAACTAGATCTGATATGTGTACAGGAAACAAAACTCGCTTCTATTGACCGAGCACTCTGTAACAGACTTTGGTCATTGGGTGATTTCGATTGGCGATATAACGAAGCTAATGGCAGCTCAGGTGGTTTACTCACAATTTGGAATACCTCTGTTTTTAAAATCTTGAACAAATGGTCTGATCGTGGGATTCTTGGAGTAACAGGACTTTGGGGTGAAGAGGCCTTCCCAGTCTTCATTGTAAATATCTATTCCCCTTGTGATCTTAGAAGCAAAAGAAGATTATGGCAAAGTCTGTCCGCAGAAATATCTTATAATCCACTTGCAAACTGGTGCATTGTAGGGGATTTCAACACTATCAGACTGCCTGAAGACCGAAGAACAAGGGCATCCCTTCCCTTATCCGAAATGACAGAATTTAATAACTTTATTCTTGCTTCTGAATTAGTTGATCTTCCATTGCAGCGAACAAGATTTACATGCATCTCTAGAGGTGGGGACTGTATAAGCAAACTAGACAGATTTTTATTATCTGAACATTGGATTCAGCAATGGCCAGGACTCACTCAAACGGGTTTGGACAGGGCTCTCTCGGATCACAGGCCCATAATGTTGAAAACTGAAAGCAAGAATTGGGGCCCTAAGTCTCTCAGGTACTTGAATTGTTGGGAAAACAATGAAAACTTCTCTAGCATTGTTAGTTTATTATGGATGTCATATAATATCGCGGGACACAGCAGCTATGTAGTTTGTGAGAAGTTAAGGCTGCTTCGCTTGAGCTTAAATGACTGGAACAAATCTGAATTTGGGCATGCTGACAGGAGGGCAGATAATATTCAGCATATGCTTAATCTCTTGGATAAAAAATTGGAGGAGGGTACATGTACAGAGCAAGACAAAAAATCAAGGCCAACTATGTGGATACAATTGCAGCATGCTCTCAAAAACAAGGAACATATTCTATTGCAGAAATCTCGAAATAAATGGATCAAAGATGGAGATGATAATACTAAATACTTTCACTCAAAGATCAAGATGAATCATCGGAAAAATTATATAGGAGGAATGCACTTTGCAGGGGTATGGGCTGAAGAGGTGGAGGCCGTTAAAACCGGGATCCGACTCCACTTTTCCAGTCACTTCTCATCTGAAACTTGGAATAGACCTATACTTTCTCTACCAGCAGCAAATTCACTTGACGCTGCAGACAACAGGTTTCTCACATCTTATTTCTCTGAGGATGAAATTAAAACATCAGTATGGAGTTGCTCTACCTCAAAAAGCCCGGGCCCCGACAGCTTCAATTTCAATTTTATTCAGCAGCATTGGGATTTAATCAAACACGATTTTATCCTATTTATCAGGGACTTCTACAAGTATGGGAGATTATCAAAAGCTATGAATGCAACATTCATAACTTTGGTGCCTAAAGTTGA
>JAOWBN010217193.1:0-13488 GCA_028565015.1 Pinguicula moranensis
TGTCCGTTAAGTTCAGATCTATACCCAGTTTCTCTTACAGGATCTTTGCTTCCCGCAGTATCATTCATAGTTTGAATCGGAGGGTTTGCCCCCTCCACAACCTCCATCGGTGCACCGATGGAGATCAGTGAAGTGGGTGAAGTGAACGAAAATAGTCATTGTACACAAAAACTGAGAGACAATTTTTAGTGAGAGAACATCTGAAAAAGTAAAGATATTTTTAGTGAGAGAACATTTGGAAAAGTAAAGATAGATGACAGGTCAAATGCAGTCATTTTATATATTGATTTCACACAACTTTATTAATATAAGTATTGAAATTTAATAAAATAACTTTATCTAATTCATCAAAAGAATTATCAATAATGACTATCTCAACTTCAATGAACAAATTGGATCACTTTCTCTTCTCGATTACAGGTAAGGGTGATAAAAAATTCGATCAGTATTCGGTATCACAAGTTGGAACCCGAATATTGATCGGTACGATTCGGTACGTTTCGGTAAATCAATAAATCGGTATTTTTCCAAAAAAATTCAATATCGGTAATTCTGTAATTTGGTATCGGTAATTTGATATTTTTCATAGTTTGACTCGGTATCGATATGGGTTTTTCTGTACCAATTTAGTTTGATTCGGTATTGGGAATACCGATTACCGATCGATATTCTCGAATAACCTGCCCTAATTACAGGGTGAGCAAATTACATTCAATTATACAAAAATCAACCAAAAGCTATACCAAAAAATCATTTTTTTTCAACATTTTGGTATTTCAGTTCAATTTGGATACCAAAATATCTTACCAAAAAATTTTGGTACGGCATCAAATTTTACCGATTCAATATAATTAATATAAAAATATAGAAATACTTTATTGTTTTATTTTAATTTTAATTGATAAAAAAATATTAAAAATTCAAAAAATAATTAAAATGTCAATATTTCAGTATTTCTATGACAAACCAAAATACCATTTTTTTTTTTTTTTTATATTTCGGTATTTCACTTTAGGGGTCTAAAAAACCATTACCTCAAATTTTTGGTACATTATCAGCCCTATACATACCGACGACACCTATTGCTCACCCTACTCACATTCTGCTCAACTCCATTTGGTCTAATCTTTCTCATATGCCTTGAAATTGATCAATTTTTTTTTTTGTTATCATCGACTAGTCAAAAACAACATGACAGATTGGGGGCACTAAACCATTTGGGCTCCTCCATTGTTGGCATCCCCACTACAATATCCTTGAATTTGTCTCAAAACGAATGGCCTCATGTATGTCAATTTTAGTAGCCCAACCCAATTGTAAACGGGCACGGACCCTGGGTATTAATGCACATATATGCCAACTTATCATTGAATTTGGATTGCTCTTATAAAATTTTTAGTACAAAGACTAAGGTAATTGATTGTAAACCCACATTATTTTATAAATTAGTTTATATTTCTCATCCCAACCTGTGTGACATATTCTGACCATGTACACGGAAGAGGGTAAAAAAGCATTCTTCGTCAAAAAAAAGCCAGACAAGACAACTAAGACAGTGTTTGCAACTGCTTTTGTAAATTGCTTTTGGTGGTTAACCACAATTTTCGTTTTTTGAGTGTTTGTAAAATCTGCTTCTACTTTTACTTCGGCGTTGGAAAAGCTAATTAAACCCATAATTTAGAAGCAGATAGATAGGTGCTTCTGTGGTGGGAAAGCAGATTGTGAAATTTTTGTAAACAAGTAAAATACATATTTAAAATATTTTTATTCTAATAAACATTCTAATAATACAAAATTATACTTCATAAAATCTTTATTGAAGAGTATAATTGAATTTTTCTTTTATAAATATAAGAAAATCAAGTTACAATTAAAAATATTTGCAAACACTATTATTGTAATTTTTTATGTAGCACCGCAGTTTTTGCAAACACACAACGTTTTTCTACAAATCACTTTTTTTGGATTATCTCCATTGTAAAGTGCTTTGCAAAAGAATAAGCATTTGCAAACACACACGTCATAGCAACTGAAGGTCTCTCCATCATGATCCGAAAGGCCACTGAACTTGGAAGATTTCAAGGAGTTGAAAATGGTGCAAACAGGATTCATATATCACAATTTACAGTTTGTGGAAAATACCCTTTTCTTTGAGCAGGGATATTGGACTTCAATACAATCTCTCAAGGACATTCTACTAAATTTTGAGCTAGAATCTGGCTTGAGAATTAATTTCAAGAAAAATAGTTTGATAGGTATTAACCTAACAGAAGAAACTGTAGAAGACATGGTTGCCTACCTTGGTTGTAGAACTAGCTCACTTCATATGACATAGTAGGACTTGTTGTGGGAGCATTTTCAAAAAAAAAAAAGTAAACATGGTCCCCTTTCTTGAACAAATTTACCACATCCCTTATCCTTTGGAATCATAAACTTCTTTCAATGGGAGGCAAATTTGACAATTATCAACTCTGCCTTTTCAGCTATATCATCCCATTACTTTGGTTTTTTTCATGGCACCATCCTTAGTTCTTACAAAAACTGCCACAATGCCAGGGGACCTTTCTGTGGGGCAGTAAAAAGGATCATAAGAGAGTGAACTGGGTATCTTGGACTAAAGTAACTACTCCTTATTCATAAGGTGGCTTAGGGGTATGGAATTTAAGTGCATTTAATGAAGCAGTGTTAGGGAAATGGGTCTACAGAATATTGGCAAATGAGAAAAGCCTAGCTATGTATATATTAAGATCTAAATATGGAAGAAGGGGTATCTTGTCTGCTAGGGCATTAGGTGAACTCATAAAACTGTCAACCACAACTGCTAGGTTCAAAGGAGATAATTATGCATCAAGTAGGTTAAAAGAATTACAAGAAACCCTATCATCAAACTGGTTATGCAGGACAATAAGATTAGACTAGGATTTGGAGAAGGATTGAAATTATGGGCTCATAAAGGGTTAAAAACTTCTTTGCTAGCTGATATCTTTCCTAGACTTTATAGAATGGACACTAACAAACATATATATGTTTCTGATGCAGGGCACTGAAGGTAGGAGAACTGGAAACGGATGTTGTCATGGAGAAGACAACCAATGGACTCAGATGTGAAGGAACTGAATACATTGTTATCCTCTTTGCACAACATCAAACCAAATAACCAGACTAAGAACAAATACTTCTTTGATGGCACAATTGATGGCAGGTACACATTAGCTGTGTGTATAAGATAATTCTACAGCTTTCCCGTAGTCTTACTCTGAACAAGAAAAGTATCACTTATTACATATCTGAAGCTGTTTTACACCCATGAAATTCTTGATCTTTTTTTTGGAAGCTTATGCAGAATGCAATCCCAACCAAAGACAAGAAATATCATAGGGACTAGATACAAGTTGCCCCCTTTGCAAAACAGAAAATGAAATCACACAACACTTATTCTCTAACTGTGTAATTGTTAGGCAGGTATGGAAGCTAATGGTAGGTTGGTTGTCTTGGATAACTCAGAGTTCCTTAACAATAATGAAGTACCAGCACTGCACATGTTCATAGAGATCAAACCAAATACTGTAAATAAAGAGGCATGGAAAAATCTTTGGTTGGCACTGATATGGTGCATTTGGAAGTATAGAAATCTACATTTCTTCCAAGGAATTGATATGACACCAATACAGCTACTATCTATCATACAAAAATCATCTTGGCTATGGATCAAAGCCAAAAGACCTCCGGGGTTGTTTTCTTATAGCACGACTAATTGGCTGCTGAATCCATTAAGTTGTATGGCATTTATTACATGACTGGTAATGACTTATTCTGTACAACCAAGGATTCTTGCATAGTTCCAGGGACGGAATGCACATTTTGAGGAGGCAAACAATGAGCACTTCAGTCAACTAGACCATATAGTAGTCTGGTTCTGCCTGTGGAGAGCTGAGACATAATATGAGGGTTAAGGGAAGTTGTTGATGCCTCATACTGCCTGTACCTTACTGTGAGGTCTTTTTGAAGCAAACCTGGTGATGGTTCACAGGAATGCATGGAAAGCTATTTGGTTAGCAATGGCTGGACAAGCGGTAATTGAAAATAATAGTCGATTCCCAGGGCAACAGTGGCAACCCTCAAACAGCTGCACAGGCGATTCTGAAAATTCATGGACCTAGAACAAAATGAGGAGAACTGAATAGGCATTTCAATTCTCTATAAAGGACTAGCTACTGCAGTTCTCCTAAGTATAAATTCTGAAGATTCCTGTGGGTTTTAGCAGCAGGAAAAAGGAGCTCACTTGATATGGGTACTCTTTGCCTTTATGATTTATGATGAATGACATGTACTTGTGTGGTTTTGACAGGAAGCTCTAGCAGATAGGAAGACATACCAGGGTTGAGTTAAAGGATCAAACTCAAGGAATTGATGTACACTGACATGGCTTAGGAGAGGAGAACCTCCTTTTTCTAAAGTAAGAAAAGCAGTGGCATAAGGAATAATAGGAGATGGAAGCAGGTACAAGTATCCCACCCCCATCTAACTCTGAGCTAGAAAACAATTTTATCTTCCTATTTTGCCATGGTACAGGGTAGGTGGAAGAAACAGCTCACCGCATACATTATTCTGGTCATAAGATGATGAGCAGAATAATGCATCAATCCAATTACACAATGGGGATGCCCGGCCATGGTCCATGTACTTGAGAAATATACCAGGATCCACCGAATCATATCTTACAGTAGCCCCTACAGCTTCACTTAACATATCCTGCAGCAAAAGGAGAATTCTGAAAGAGGATGTCATCTTTGGATCAAAATAAGTGAAGAAAGAATTTTTTCTGAATTTTTCTTCAAAACATTACAAAAACGTATGAATTTTCCAACAAGAAGAACTCAACCAAAACTAAAGAGGGGGACCTAAAATTCGACCACCACTCAAACTCCCTCCTCTACTACGTACATTGGCCCCTATTTATAGAGTTCCTCCAAGGCTAGGTGATAAAGATGAGAATTTTAATACAATTTGAAGATAAAGTCTAAATAATAATCAAAATCCTAAATTTTAGGCTTTTGATGTTAATCTTTAACTTCCTTCTAAAGTCTTTGAATATGCGAGCCTAAGAATGTTATCTTTGATCATATCATCAAGTTGGTTCATTTTTATTTGGATCCAATTCGAAATCTTTGAGATTTACTGATTTATTGAACCTGGACAGTTTCTTGTTACCACTTCAGTGCAATATCTTGCCTATTTTTGGGCCGAAATACAAGTGGGCTTCTTATACAAAGATGTGATACATTGTTTGGGATTTCCATTGGTATATAGCACGTCCCAATATGATCTTTGTATATTGACTTATATCCCACCAACCTAGACTGGGCAGAACAGAATAGTTATTAGACAGTTTTGCTAACTGAAGTTCAAGCTCGCTTTTGTCCACATTAGAATCCGAACCTGATAAAGTGTTCTTCATGGAAGTTGTAGTTCTGTTTCGAAGCTTTTCAAGCATATATTGTAAGTCCATGTCATACACTCCTAGCTCATGTTTTTTGAAGTTGGACGTTAATCGCTGAAAACTTTGGTCGTGCCTCACTCGAAAATCGTCAATTTCATTGAATGATCATTATTTGCACATAGAACACTACCAAAGCATAAATCATGCCATGAAAATATTAGACCCTACCTAAATAAGTGTAAATCACACAAAACCATCATGAAATCGTCTAAGCAATGATGCACTATTTCATTCACATCAACGCACACCAAATCCTCTTTGGGAACCGCCACAACTTCAGTAAGAGGAGATGCTTTGGTAGTAGTAGTAGTTTTCATTTGCTTAAAAGGGGGGCGGCTCACTCTGTTTAACTGAAGCAGGTGAGTAGCTCTCCAAGGAGCAAGTATCAGAAGTCTTACTAGTGGGATTAGTAGATATGTTGTCATCTGAGAACTCTTGCTTCTGCCAATTATGCAATTGAAATCTTTCAGGTCCTATCTCTTTTATATGAAAAGGAAAGTTCTGACCCCCTCAATTGTAATAAGAAGGAGAGATGGTGGACTCTGCCCCCTTTCAATTTTTATAAGGATTTGAAAGGCCTCCAGATAGCGGTGTTGTAGACTACATTCATCAAACCTGATAAAGTTCCACACAGCTTTGCCAATTCTTTCCATAACATGTTGATTCCAATATTGGAGCGGGTGTCCATATATTTGCAGCCAAGCAGTCCTGGAGTTCATCTCAATATCCATATCAGCGGGCCATGAGTAGATATCATCCAACCAGTTCAAAAGCTACACACTATCATTACTTTTCAGGTTTTCTAAGTCATGCGCCTCCTCTTCCCATAACGGGATTTTCGTTGCATTAAGCGGGCTGACTATAACATTCAGACAACCAACAACTTTCAATTCTAATTGCACCTTCTTCCAGTCAGATCCAGCATTCAATATGCTAACATAACCATCTTTCAACCAACCATTCTTAGTTTCCTTAGGAAGGATGATCAAAGGTGAGGGTTGGGACGTTGTGCCTACCACTTGCCAAGTGTTAGGATCAAGCCGATGTGGATCCTGAACCTTGGTAGTAGAGGCACCCGCATCCCCATCCTTACGAAAGATTACCTTGGGGAGCATAACTAATGTAGAAGCCTTGGTTATTTGTGGCTTAGCTGATTTCTACTTAAAGTTTTTAGGATATCTCTCAACATTAACCCTTAGTATAAAGGAGCCAACCCACACATTGTTCAATTTAATCAGCAGTGTATCGATATCAAGATCCTCAAACTCCACAAAACCAAAGGGGAGCCCCTCATGAGATATTTTTCTAGCTAACTTGAAGTCGCGTACCATACCCTGCTTACTCAATATCTTTAGGATCTGAGATGCTTCACAGTGGCCCGAAAAGTTTGTGATGAACAACGATTTAGATAGTGTGTTCCCGACCACAGGTAAGGATTTAGGTATAGGCATCCCTGTTCCAAGGCTCTCAAAAACTTATTTTGGGTTCTGCTTCGTGAACCTGTTTGCATAGTTCATTCCTAGCCTTCTGTGAGGTGCAAAGTGGTGCATAGGAGTTTTGCCTGCTTTAATGGCAGCTCTTCTCATCTTTCTCAGCTGTCAAGGTGGAGTGAACCACGTCATGGCTAGAGATAGCGCATGGGCATAGTCTTTATCTGGACTCATAACAAAATAGAGGAAAGGTTGAGGTAGGCTCAAGAAATACCCCAAGAACAGAACACTCTGGGAGCTGCGTTGGAGTTGATATTCAGTAGGGGATCACCGAAGAAGGAAGCATGATTACCCGGTGAGGCGAGCAAGAAACACGAAGGTGTTACTGTTCACCTGAATCGCATATGTACGGATAGCAAAATTAAAACTCTCTTTAGGTGATGCGCAAGAAAAGGTTAGTAATGAAACTCACCACTCTCTCATGTTTATGCACTCAGAGATGTTTGCTCAAACTCTAATGTATCACTCAATTCGGATTTTACTCTCTCTTGAATCTCACCACTCTACCTTTTACCTCTCAAGTATTCTTAGTATGGTTTTAGCCAACTTCAACACAAATCTCTTATCAAGCCAAATAACAATCATGTAAAATTGGAAGTTGACTTAAGGTTGAGAATTATAGAAGAGTACCAAACTTGAATTTATGGGCCTCGAATTTGACTATGATAAACTCAACTAGGGACTAAAATTTTGAACAAATAGACTACAACTCCATACAACCAACTGGAATAGATCTATTTTTTTATCATCCAGACAAGCTTGAAATTCGAAATGTAAACCCATAATACAACAAGAAGCTATATCCTCATTGTAACATACAAACATCTGCAAAATCTTACATAGATTCCACTAACTCGAAAATTACAAGAATTTAAAGTGATTGCAACAAAGTTTAACAGCCTAGGAACCCTTATCAAACTTTGCAGCAGTAGCTGCAGCTTGACCACGGAGGCGACCGGTTCTTCTTGCAGTAATAAGACCAACCTTTTGAGAAGGTAGTGTATCACGGCGCACAATACTGGCGTGATCGATATGCTGATGGTTACCATTACCGTGAGGATGCTCCACAGGATTCATAGCAACACCACAAACCTTGGGCCATGAGTTTCTCTTAACTCTGAATTTATGGTATGCATTACCGGCCTTCAACAGTGGCTTCTCAGTACAACCGCCGCCAGCAACCTGGCCGATCATGGTACGACATCCACTTGGCACAATTTTCTTTGATCCAGATGGAAGCTTTATGCGGCTGGTCCCATTTTCTAGATTGTGTGAGATCACAAAACCATAATCCTCACAAGCCCCGGCGAAGACACCGCGGTCACCCACGTGATGCTCAACGTTGCAAATGACGGCACACTTGGGATGGACTTAATTGGCATCACATTTCCAACGACAAGATTGCCTTTTTCCCACAGTAAATGAATTGGCCGGTGTATATCCCCTTGATGGCAACGAATAACTCTTTTTGGTGCTGAAACCTAAACGGATGTCAGAATGTGGCACGCGCAAGCGCTGCACCACAACCAGGGTCGTGAATGATCTTGGTAACAATGTCCTTCAGGTAGTCATTCCGTTCATCGAAATCGAGGAAGCGAAAGCGAGCCAAACCCTTCTGATGGTGAGTATGTGATTGGAAAACTGGCCCAGCACCCTTACGCTGCACCTGAATCACACGACCCCTTTCCGCTCAGAATTCTGTTGGAGAATTGTGTGAACTTAACTGGAATAGATCTCTTGTTGATTGTAACAACTTTCAAATGAAGCGCTATTTTAGGCCTTGAAATCTCATGTTTTTTTAATAGGCCTGGCATCGGCTTTTGAATCAAAATATTTTTTTAGAAAATCAGCAAGGTTATAACTCGAAAATTGAATAACAATACGAAAAGTAAAAGATAGACTATCAAGAAATTTTCTGCCTCAAAGCTGTAGATAGCTAAGCAACCTGAACGTTGAGTGATAGGGGCAAAAATGTCCAAAACCTGGCTCTGGTACCAAATTATATGAATTTTTGTAGAGCTTGTGACGAAATCCCACACCTATGTTCAATAATTCAAGAAAAAGATCAAAGGACAAATTTGTTGTTTCTGAAGCTTGAAGAATAACTTGTATTCAGCCAACTCCAGTCACGATTTGGGGAGAACCAAGAATCCCACACAAGACCCCCTGAAGCTAGCGAATTGGTACCAATAAAGAATCGAATGATAAGTTCAAAAACACAATGCCACTTAACTCAAAAAAAGAAAAGATAAACTGAAGAAGGTTAAAAATCAAAAGAAAATACTAAATCCCACAAAAACTCAATGCAAAGTAGAATGTCTTACAATGAGATGTTGATGCTGGAGAATCTGAGCAAAATGAGACAGCTTCCAAGACTTCGGACTACATGGATAAGGTAACAATGCGAGATTTGGCACAAATGAGCTCCAGGACTTGGCTAAAGAACAGGGAATCAAACACACCAAGAAAATTGCAATTTGCACGAATAAATTGACAAATGGATCGAGGGAAACAGCCGCTGGTTAAGACTGGCGCACTGTCGCAGCCGATGGAGTAACTTTTGTATTGTCCAATGAACTTGTAAGATTTAGTAAGGTCTTTGGGAGCACGTTGGTCTTTGGGAGCACGTTGGTACCAAATTTGGACCTAAACAACTCAAACACATGGGTCATGGCTCGGACCAACCATAGCTTCCTAGTTTTTAGGGGTTAGTTTGTGGTAGCTTATAGTATGTCTCGGTCAATGTCCTTATCCATGAGTTGTTTATAGGCGGACAAATAGTCCTTCTCTTAATCACACGTCAGGGCACCGTTGGTCCAGTTTCGAACCGAGACAAAGTTAGTCCTTAAAGAATTGGCATGAGCCACTCTTTTCGGATCATGGAAACAACCTTTGACCGTTCGGCTGCATCCGAAACTTGGGGGTCGACCATTGAAGGTTTAGGATATAAATGGCTCGATCACCCCTCGGTATTTTTATTCAAGCATTGAGAGTACTTTAATAAAATCATAAGCTTTCAACGATTTGAGTCACTCCCTGAGTTTTTGTCCGACACAATCTTTCGAGTGTCATCCTTGCAACTGTGAGCACTTGTGAGTTTGTATCCCCTAGAATTATCCCAATTCTATCCTGGCATCAGATGTTCGACCCCTTTATATAGGAGAGGGGTCGAATTCAGGTAGTCTATAATGCTCAAAATGTATCCTACCTAGTAGGAAACAACCAAATTTAGATAAGTGCAAAATAAGAAACAACCTAATCTATTTGATCTTGGATAAGAAAATAGATCATTGGATAATCTTTGTGAAAGAAACTTCCTTATCCATTAGATCTCTTCATTAATATTGGACTCCATTAATGAGACTTTATTTCTCACAAAAGTTCTTCATGGACTTGGGCTTCTTGTTGGGTCGTGGCTTGGATCATGATAATGGGACGGACTTCTTCAATTGGGCTGTGAGGCCCACTTAAGGTGGATGGGCCATGGGGTCCATCTTTGTCTTATCGAGACCATGCTTTTTGATTATCAAGTTTAAGGTATCCTTGAACTTCTTTACTCTTATACGTGTAATTGGGCCATTGGGTAGCCTAAGTGAATCCTGCCTCTCTTGCTCCTTCACGCCATCTTTGGGCTCTTCAATGGCCTTTACATAGACGCCCCCTTGACTTTGTGAGTTAGGTGCAACAAGGGTTGCATCAAGCACCTACCATAGCCCCAAATCCCTCAGATGATATTATTACTCTCACTACTACTCCCACTTCCCAACCTGTAAAGCGAATTGCTTGCATAAATGCAGGGGTCCCACTTGACTGATATGGGGTCCCACATGATATTGCTCACTTTGTCTCTTACTTTCATATAATGCCTAGACATAGAGCATTTATTGCTTCTTTGAACATTGTCTCTATTCCTATGTATTGGCTGGTTGCTAAGAAAGAACCGAAGTGGAGAGTTGCCATGCTAGAAGAATTTGAGGCTCTTGCAAAAAAAAATTGGCAGCCTGTATCACTACCACTGAGTAAGAAGACAGTTGGATGCAAATGGGTTTTTATTGTGAAGCAAAACATAGAGGGACAAGTTGATTGCTACAAGGCTCGATTGATGGTGAAGGAGTACAGTCGGACGTGTGGTATTGACTATGATGAGACTTTTGCACCAATGACAAAGATGAGCACAGTCGGGACTCTGGTTTCTCTAGCAGCAAATGAGGGGTAGAAACTGCACCAACTCGACGCGAAGAATGCATTTCTTCATGGTGATTTGTTGAAAGAGGTGTGCATGGAGATTCCACCAGGATTTGGCACCAGACAGATGGCTGGTAAGGTTTTCAGGTTCCAGAAGTCATTATATGGATTGAAGCAATCTCCTCGAGCTTGGCTTGACAGGTTCAGTAAAGGTATGGGTTGCATGGTTATCGGTAGATTAGTGTTGACCATACTGTATTTTTCAGACAATAAAGAATTCATGTCACAATGCTTACAGTGTATGTGGGCGATATGATCATCATGGGTAATGATGAGGATGAGACTGCGAGGCTGAAGGTGAGACTAGGTAAGGAGTTTGGGATGAAGGACTTGGGGCAGCTGAAATACTTCATTAGGACTGAGGTGGCTCGTGTGCCAAAGGGGATCGTTCTGTCCCAAATGAAGTACGTGCTAGACTTGCTCAAAGAGACAAGGATGCTAGGATGCAAGCCTACTAGTGTACTCGTTGATCAAAAGTCAAAGCTGAGTGTGGAGGCAGGTGAGCCTATCGATAAGGAGAGGTACCATAGACTAATGGGCAGGCTGATATATCTGAGCTACTTGCCTAGACATATAATTTGTTGTGAATGTAGTGAGCAGCTCACTTGGACGTAGTGTACCAGATTCAGAAGTATCTAAAAAATGCACCAGGAAAGAGGCTGATCTTTCGGAAGAATAAGCACTTGAATCTTGAGGGCTACTGCGATTCAAACTGGGCTAGTTGTGCTGATGAGGGGAAGTCCGTGTTTGTAGGAGGCAATCTTGTCTCCTAGAAGAGTAAGGAACAATCGGTGATCTCGTTCCATAGCCGAAGCAGATTACATAACCATAACCCTGAGTGTTGCAGAGATTATATGGTTGAAATCCATGTTGGCGGAATTAAAAATGGGCCAAGGGTTTCAGATAAAGTTGTGGTGTAATAAGAGGTCGACGATCGGTATTGCCAACTCCTTGCAACATGGCAGAACCAAGCATGTGGAGATCGATAGATTCTTCATCAAGGAGAAACTGAATAGTGGACTACTAGAGTTGGGGCATGTAGCCACCAAGGAACAAGTTGCTGATGGTCTTAATTCACTAGACTTGGTTAGACTATGTGATCAGATGAGTTTAGTGGATATCTTTAGCCCATTTTGGGTGTAGTGTTAGTATTTATTTGTACTTGTTTCTAGTATATGGACCTATTTGCAAATATGTGCATGTACCCTTTATATATATCCGAGGGACCTATGAAAAAAATATTTTTCAATTGTGACAAATCTTAAATTCCAAGTTATTGTATTTTATGCAGACGCAAAATAATCATACACTTGTTTCATGCAGCTACGAATGGAAACTCCATCTGGAATGAAAGACTCGATTCCAGCTTGGATCAAGTTCTCATTTGAGGCACCTTGGGAAATTCCATATAAAGGTATTTATTATGATCCGCCCAAAGAGGTAATTACTATTATACAGCTGTATTTTACATGCTGACTGTTGGCTAATCTTGTAAAATCAACATGGATGTACAAGTGGGTAGTATTTTTAATTTATCTCATGGCATTACTTTGTAAATGCACATTCTTAATCGAAGTAGCCCTAGGTTCAATAAATTATAAAGCTATGAAGTACACAAGAATTCTACTTTTCATCATGAAAGCGTGCTTGTTCTTTGCCTGGAAGTGACGAATGATAATTTGCATGTTCGTATTATTGTCCTCTAATATTCCATTTGTAATCTTCTTTGTCAATAATTACAGGAAAACAATGTATTCAAGCATCATCGTCCAAAGAAACCAGAATCACTCAGGATATATGAGTCTCATGTCTGGATGAGTAGTATGGTATGCATTTTCTTCTCTCATAATAAATTGAAAATCTATGACCAATTACTTGCGAATTTCCTTCTTGACAGCTTCTTCTATTATTGGTTGCTATCTTTGTTGAAATAGTGACCTAAAGCACCAATCATTGTTGATGGTGCGCTTATTAGCTTCATGCACAAAATGTATTTGTTACTTGATTTTTATGTTTATATGGATCATTTCGGTTGATTACTCAAATTGTGGAAATCCATAGAAATACTTGAAACTCTAAAACAAGTCCATGGTCTTATGTCATTAATTCAGAACGTTAGATGACCATAAAGACTATTGTGTAGATTAATGAATGATCATGTTTCATAGATCATTGATACGAGGTATCTATTTAATCACACATATACGTGTGCGGGGTACACATTATTGGACACGACCAAATTTGACCTACTGT
>JAOWBN010217204.1:0-13484 GCA_028565015.1 Pinguicula moranensis
TTGTAATTATACAAAGAGGCCGTTTCCGTTGCGACCCAATATGCATTGCGTCATTTGATGAGTTCCAGCAACTTCACTAAATAGAAGTACTAGAATTTAATAGAGTCATTTTGCTCTAATCCATTATTTGCACAAAACTAAAAGAATTGTCAATGGAGACTCTTCCAGCTTCATTTGCAATGGACAGGCAGATGGGTCTGTCTAGTGAAATGCTTTCCAAGTTAATTTCTCTTAATTGTTCTTTAAGTCATTCCTGACCACATATCCCATTTCTTCTTTTTGGCAGATGGGCCTGTTTAGTGAAATATTAACGGCTAAAATTGTCATGTATGAAAAATTGGGCAATGATTTTCTTCTGCACTTTGTATCAAAGGGTTTTCCCAGTGTTCCTGTTCATTGTCCACATTACTTGGCACAACAGTATTGCCAGAAGCTTCAGGTATGATAACTTGAAAATGGGTTCTCATTAGGGTTTTGGTACACTATTTATACTTGGGCCAAACCAACAATCTCCCTCAAGATAGGCGAAAGATATCGATCAAGCACATCTTGTTACAAAGCATATCCATGTCTATCGTATTAAAGCTCTTGGTGAGACAGACAGTAGTCTGCTCTTTAGTAGCCACATGCCTTAACTCCAGAAGCCCAATGGTCAGCTTCTCTTTGATGAAGAACCTGTAAATCTTCACATGCTTGATCATATCATCAACATAAACATCCAGCATTGTGATATGATCTCCAGTATGTCTCATAAAAGATAGAATGATCGACATTGGTCTACTGATAGTCCATACCCACCATAGCCTTTCTAAATCTGTCGAACCAAGCTTTCGGGTATTGTTTCAGGCGATACAAGGATTTTTTGAGCCTGCAAACTTTCCCCACTGTTTGATCAGTGCCAAATCCTAGAGGGATCTTCATGTACACCTACTGGAGTAAGTCATCATGATGAAATGCATTCTTCACGTCGAGCTAATGCAGATTCCATCCTTTGTTTGCTGCTATGGAGACCAAGTTCCTGACAGTATTTATCTTGGCGACCGGTGCAAAGGTCTCATCATAGTCAATGTCATAGGTCTGGTTGTAACCCTTTGCTACTAATCGAGCCTTGTATAGCTCTGCTGGTCCCTCTGGATTTTGGTTCATAGTAAACACCCACTTGCATTCAACAATCTTCTTCTCAGATGACAGTGGTACAAGCTCCCGGGTCTCATTATTCACAAGAGCCTCCAACTCATCTATCATAGCAGCTTTCCACTTCGGATCCTTATTTGCAACCTGCCAACACATAGCAAAAAGTCACTGTCCAAATTAACAATAAAAGCCCCGTGCCTAGGTTATATGTGAGAGTAAGATATATGATTGACAATATCATGTGGGAATCCATATCGATCAAGTGGAGCACCCGCATTAACACGGGTGGTTCGCCTCACCGATAAGGGGGAGGGAGAAGGAATAATGTCAGTAGAAGTATGGAAATGAATAATATCACTTGCGAGTGCTGAGTGATCTGTAGTGGGTGGTACAGATGTCTCCGGAGTCGGGGCTGATCGAGCATTGAGATAGGCAACTCATCTCCTTTCTTGCGGTACCTATGACGCAGCCGGAGTGTCAATATCACTCAAACTCATCTCCTCACACATGTGTCTCAAACTGGGCAAGGACATGGAATTGCCCTTACAATCACTGTTTGTGGCTCACCTCTCATGCCACTATCCCCCTTTTCCCCTCTCGCCATACACTCTCACTCATTGTCAATGGCTCTCCTCCCATGTCACTCTCCCCATCTCACCGACCAACTTGAGGTGAGTCCTGGAATGGTTAAGGTTACCCAGGTGAAATAAGGCTCAAATTATCAAAATGTAACATCCATACTCACAAACGGTCGGTGCTCAACCAGACTCCAACATAGGATAGATGAGTATCCCAGAAAAATACACTTCATAACTCTTGGATCCAATTAACCGACTCTGGGTCGGTTATCTTTCACAAAGCATACACAATCGAATGTCCACACCAACACGTCTCCTCCAGTGCTAGTCAGTACCTGGAATAAAGATTTCCACTCCAATACTTGAGAGGGGACTCGATTTATCAAATAAGCTGCTGTAATAACTGCTCGCCCCCACAAGTATTTGGGGACATTCATATATATCATCATGCTTCTCGCAACCTTAAGAAGATGGCTATTCTTTCTTTACGCAACCTCATTCTGCTATTGTGTATAGAGATACATGGTCTGATGTCTAATCCCGTAAAATGACAGATAATCCCCAAATGACTTATTCATGTATTCTATGTCATTATCAGACTTTAGAATTTCACTATTGCACCAAACTGAATCTAAACCTCCATGTGAAAATCTTTAAAATAGGGAAAGACCTTATTCTTATTCTTCATCAGGTATAACCAAGTAATTCGGGAGCATCAATCAATAAAGGTCACCAAATATCGATATCCATTAACTGTCGAAGTCGGACAAGGCCCCCAAATATCAGAATATACGACATCAAACGCCCGGGAACTCCTATGTCCAGAGCTAACATAGGAGCTTCTGGTATGCTTACCCAGCTCACAAGCATCGCATACCAATGCACCATTACTGACTTGTGCAAACGATTGAGGGTACAAGCGCCTCATAAGGGAAAACGATGGATGACCTAAGCGTCTATGATTTAGCAACAACCCTGTCACAATTTTCTTCTCCCTCTCAGATCTCTCTGCCATCAATGAAAGGGCTAGGGCCATGCCCTTTCTATCCAGGTACCACAGTCCATCATGCCATGTGTCAGTCCTAAGAACCCGGCCAGACCCCTTCTCCTGAAAGATCATCTATGGAATGTCAAAGATAACACGACAGTTGAATTGAAGAATAACAACACTAATGGAGAGAAGGTTAACATGAAAGGAAGGGGCATGCAAAACTTTGGACAATGTCATAGTGTCAATACCATCAGCAGTCTTAACACTAGACATGATTTCTAGAGGAGTATAGGTGCTGAACTCCCTAGAAGATCCCTTCATGTGTGTGGATGCTCCAGAGTCACATATCCAATCTCGTGCGCCAGCAGTGGAAAATGATGAAAGTGCAAGATAATCATACATACCTCGCACATCTGAGTGTAGAGCAACATGAGCAATATTACCAGATATATCTGATAGGGTGGGTAGACAAACACTTGGGTCGCCAAGCTTATCCTCCTAAGCATCAACAGGTAGGTGTGTGCGATAACCACGTCCATAGCTTCAAACTCCACCACTCATACCTCCAAAACCACTGCCTCCATGACCATGTCTTCTCCATCCAGACTTTTGTCTTTCTCCTCAGTCTGGGACAAGACCTCATCAAATGGCCTATCTATCCACATTGAAAACAAGTACGCGTCTCGTCATGGACACTCACACCATGAGCGGTAGAAGAAGAAATACTCATCCCCTGAATCAATCTACTCAAAGCATTCAGGGTCTCAGGACTGAGCTTACCCAAAGTCTCCAATCCATCTTTCTCTTCCTTCTCTCCCGTCATCACACTCAACAAAAATCACAATACCAAGTAACAAGTCATAACAGTAAACAATGCCTTCAATCCTTCACAAAACAATCATTAATCTACTCAACAATCCAATCCACAAACAGCACCAACCCAAATATCTACAACACTCAATAAACAACCTCAACAAGCAACAAGGTAATCGTCATCCACACTCCACCACAATCAACAACCATCATCATGCTTAATTGGACATCCAAGTTTAAGCGATTCACATCAATCCATACACAAATATTTCAACTTATTCACTGAAACATGAATATTCATTAAAACGGCAAAACATTAACGAAAACTGATTTGACGGATGCAACGGGCTATCGATTTGGAAGATTTTGTTTTTTTCAGAAATTTTCTGGCGGCGGCGCGTGAGACTTTCGGCGAGGCGCGTGCGGGTGCATGGAGCCACGGAATGTAGCGGCGCTGGTCTCCCCGGTTGTCGCTGGCGCCTGGCTCAATGGCAATGGGAAGGCGCGAATAGTCACAGATGACCAAAAAATAGGCATTTCTGGCGGCGGACGTGGCTGCGATGGCCTGGGTCATGATCTGGAGTTCCTGCTGATGGTTTCCAGCGATGGCACATTGGTGGAAGGACTGGTAAACTAGGGTTTCCTATTTTTCTCTGATAAAGCTCTGATACCAACTTCAAAAATACCAAACTTACTTTCATTAGGTTGAGTTACACTATATATATAACTTGGGCCCAAAAGTGGCCAAGTCCACAATATATATAATCTAAGACATAAAACCAACACTAGTTCACGGTTAACAGATTTCACAATAACAACTTAGCATGTATGTGTCCCCTGGTCTCAAATTTCACACAACAGCGGCAATCTGCGCACGTAGGAAAGTTGTAAATAAGAAGCAGGAGATTTCAACTCTCAATTCTATAATTTGACTGAAAGGGTTAACAGAAATTGTTACCACCCTAACTCTGTTAGGTTTTCCAAGGTGGGCTCCTTGGTTAGCCTTCAAGTTATTCTCGTCCCAACTCAGATCCAAAAAGCCTTCATAAGAGCTCGAACCACGCTCTGATACCACTAGAATTTTTGGACCTGAATCCATATGACTTAAACGATTTATTACTAACTTATTAGTAATTAACTTGTTATGTTTGTAAGAAAATAAGGCAAAGCAAGTAAAGGACACCAAATGTAAGTTTCGTGGTTCGTCAGAGTGTAACTCCGACTACTCCACGTTGAGCTCCTAATCAGGATGCTCGCTGCCGATTTATTCACCACCAATAACAAGTAGAACCACCATAGAGGCCCTTAGTACAACTCCTTCGCAGAACAACACCGAAGATCCAAAAGGATCTGATAAACACCAAACAATCAGAGTGACACTAAGGTCACATACAATCTAGAACACAAACCACACACGGACCTGTGATTTAATCGAAGAAATAGAGGATTCTATGTAGAATCATCGGGAAAGATGATTATCGAGAGTGCGTGAGAGCGGAGAACTCAAAGTCAGTTCCATCGAAAAGTGAGAGTGGAGTGTAAGTAGTGCCCTTAAGTCTCTTCAACTTCAGCCGTTCAATCTACCATATTAATGACCTGGATTTAGTTTCCAATCGGTCAAATTGCACCCGCCGGATGAAGATGCTAGATGGAGGGACAAGATCCCTTCTTTTGTTTGTCTTTTAGTTTCGTCCATAGGATTATCCAAACCGTACTGAATGGTCCAGATTGAGCTCGACAGTCGAAGCGACCCTTTAACTCTAACCATTGGATTTTCACATTGTCCGAGGGGTCACCGCCTTTTATTGTCCGTTGGATGAGATCTGGATCAGATACTCGAGAATGGTTTGTGGAATATGCACGCGTGAACATGAGCCGTTGGATCACGAGGTGCATGAATGGACAAGATCTTGACGCGTGTCTCAACATGGTGCACACAATTAAAAATAAACGGACATTAGAGATTAAATCACTTAAGTAGGGGTATATTGGGGACTTCATATTTAACAATATTGATGTTTGACTTTGGTGACCCCGGTGGTTCAACTTCAACCACTATACAACACAGAACCCAACAATTTGCGGTTCTGCATAAATTTTCTGAATCGCCTAAATTCTCTTCCAGCCGAAGTCGATACACGTCGATGGCGATTGATGCAGTGAGTCCCTTAGTCCAATCTCTGGTGCAAACGCCCAATTCCAGGTATTTCTGGCTACTCTATCTAGGATTGACTTGATTTTCCCGCCCTCCTGCCCTTTGAATCGGATGCGGTTATTAAAGAATGCTTGTTTCTTCATTATGTGAGCAAAACTTGAATAATAGATCTTCATCACTTATATGAATCCCTTTAAATTTTTTGTTGTCGGTATTCTGTCTTGAAATAGTGGCCAAATAAAGGCCAAAACTTTTAATGGGATTTCTTAGCTCCATATCTTACTTCAGTTAGTTGTACAGAATTTCCATTTGATAGTTTTAAAGTAATTACCCTTAATAGGACACCTATAGTTATTACCCATAAACACTACTCCTTGTCTTTAGTTATCTAGTGCATCAAACCGACTCTTATTTGGACGCATGTGATAAGTGCAACCTGAATCTAAGTGATGTGAATGTACGAGCTCCAATACACATTGCTGATTCTCTGAAGGATATAGGAGGACCAATGACTCGTGCAAGGAGCAAGAAGATGAAGGAAGCATTGATCGTGTTGCTGGATGACGTGAGGAAACAAGAAAAAACCAAATTGGATACTAGCAAGTCATGGATTAATATGATCAAGCTAGAAGAGGCCTAAATTGTTCATGGGAGACATGACCCCCACCCGGAGCTGCGAATGCCAGGAGCTGCTGGAAATCACAATTGAAGATGGAGCTGTTTTATTATTAACTTTTGTTACTTTTAATTACAAAATAGAACTAAATAAATCGGCCCTTACATTAATTAGGGACATACTGGTTTTCCATTATTTTTGGTAATTTCTCATCTAGTAAGAAATTAGATAAGACTAGACTTTTTCCTTAAGAAAGTTTTCAATTATTTTAGGGTTTTAATTAGGAAAGACTCCAATTACTTTAGGAGATTTTTTGACTCCTTGTAAGCATATTTAAAGACCACTTTTTCCATGAAAGAAGCAACCAACGTTTGATTGAAAATTACATGTTTGAGAGGAATCTCTTTGCTTTCTTGAATTTTTATTTTAAAGAGAATTAAGTTGCATGTTTATTGGGATTAATGTATAGATTGATTCTATGATTTTTATGTTGATCATAGAGTTGATCCTCTGGTAGGTGTTTGATCAATTCTTTGGTTAATATTCGTTTCTATCGTAGTAGTTGGCAAGAGGTTGATGTTCCATGCTTTGATTGGGTTTCTGCGGTATAACATACTTCTTCCATCTCCGTTTCTTCCCATTGATCATTTTGAATTTATCTATTTCACTATCGTTAGTTCGTATTTTTATGTTTTTCCTATATCTCAAT
The DNA here is from genome assembly GCA_028565015.1 of Pinguicula moranensis. NCBI lineage: Eukaryota > Viridiplantae > Streptophyta > Magnoliopsida > Lamiales > Lentibulariaceae > Pinguicula > Pinguicula moranensis. Next base: position 6,997 of record JAOWBN010217204.1, read on the forward strand.
TTACAAGAATGAGTTCCCGACTCCATGTTTATCTTCGCTAACAAAAATTCACATCACAGAGCTTTAGCCAACGAATAAGAAGCACATGCATCACACATATTAAAAACATACAACACATCAGCTTCTTCTTCTTGTTTTCCAAAAGTAACTATATTAGACTCTTTATTTTATTGTTGGTTTCTTATCCATGCATTTACATCTCCTTTTCAAATGGCAGTGGTGACATTTCCTATTTTCAGTCTTATTGTCATTCGTTGAATTCTTCTTATCTTTATTATTATTATTAGATCCTTGGTGTTTAGCGTTTACATAGAGGGTGTTCCAATTCTTCCTATTATTTTTCAGTCCTAATTCTCTAGACTTTAGCCCTTTGATAATTATATCTAGATTAGGAACCGTACTATAATATTGTAAGGCATTTTTTACAACCATATAGTCTTCAGTTAATGAATTAAGTTATATCATAGCTTGACTCTCATTATCCAACTCTTGTTCAGTACCTTTTAGGATAATATTTAACCTTAGGAACTCATCTAAGTTTTCGTCAATACTTTTTGTAGAGTCCATTTGATAAGAAAACAAAGAAGCTTTGACAAATATCAAATTATATACAATTTTAGACGAAAACAGTTTATCTAACTTAGCCTAAACTCTAGTGGAGTTTATGTCCCATCTACTTTTCTTAGGACTGAATCACCTAAGTTGAGAATCATTAAATTATAACCTTATTTATCTATTTGTTCCTTTTTCTTAGCTTATTCTTAAGCCCATTTCCTAATATCCCCTTTTTAATGCAATTAACGCATTGTTATAGGACAAAAGATCTTTCATCTTTTACACCCACTAGTAAAATCATCTTTACAACAAAAGTAGGAATTTCTAGCCTAGCGGGACCCAAGGGCATATACAAGATGGGCGAGGCAAGGCTCAAGCCTGGCTTGCACCCTTGATGGGCCAATTTTATACCCATTTAAGCCCTGTTTTGCGCAGGATTCTTAAAATTATACTTGCGCTTATAAGCATCTTTTTTCAAAAAATGAGTGTTTTGCGCAGCCCACCTTCTACTACTTGTTCTTATTTTAAGAAGGAAAACCTTCTAAAAAAAAGCACCTCCTGACATGCTTTTTTCCTTCTTAAAAATTAGAATGACATTATTGTAATTATATTAAACTTAAAAATGACTTACAAGACAAGATTACCCTTACATATTATTTTATAAATGTATCCTAGTTATCGATCAGCAAAAATTCGTTGAATTCAGAGTTAAATGAAGGTTATTTTGATAATTTACTATTAATTTTAGAGTATATAATTAATATAGAATTTTAAATAATAATCTTTGAAGTACTTGCGTAAAACACCACCCCTCATTAAAATAAGAACAAGTAGTAGAAGAAGTAGTAGAAAAGTAGGAGAAAAAGTAGAAGAAGTAGAAGAAGGCCTGCGCAAAACAGGGCCTTAATGTAGATTATTCTGGTCTAATCTGGCTGAATTTCGATTGGGGGACGTAGTTTATATATCCTTTTCTCATACTTTGGCACAAACTGCTCATTTGATGCATATTGAAGAAAAATGAAGAACCAAAGGTCCTGAAGCTATAAGTCTTGCCCCATGAATCCGAGTCACGACCCTAGCTTGCTTTGAATGATTTTGCATGATGATGCCTAAACACATCTAACGTGCACTAAACTTTCTAAGTGAATGATTTTTCTCTCATTTTGGCTCCTAGCTTTCGATGGAAGCTACCCAACGTGATATAAAAGGCACAAGAACATTCGAGAGAGGAGGTTGATAGGAGTTACAGAGACCTAAAAAACAATGGGTTTGGGGCAACGCCCGTGAAAACAAGCTGAAGAGAATTTATTTCAACATCTTTGTGTAGTTATGATGAACACTTGTTGTTCGTTTCTTAGTGTGACCCTTGCTTTAAGCATGGGCTAAAGCTCTTGTCTAGCGCATGTAGCCCTTGGTGAACTCGAAAGACCATAATACATTTAGCTAGTTTTAACACTAATTATGTGCTTGGTTTTGTTGTATTTTGTTTCCCATCTATCCTTTTTTTGCCAACATTGGTCAGTGCATTAAGCGTAGTGGGAGGACGAGACACACAAGTTATGTTAGGCATGGCAATACCTACGTCAATTGTTATAGCATGAGAATGACTATAAGATTGATGCTACCAAGTGTGGATCATCCGAGAGTAAGGTCTTTGGTTTAGTAAAATGTGATATTCGATAGGTGCACATTAGTCAATCAAAGAAGAATGTTTATTCTTGAGAGAGATCTATGTCCAAAATAGGTGAATCCGGAAGTCACTAAGTTAGATTAGAAACATGGTAAACGATCTATGATCTCTTCCGAGGAAATAAGGTGGTGAAGTTGACGTGCCTAGATGTTCTCATCCCACCCATAGCACTCTAGAATTTATTTAGTATCAATTTATTTATAATTATCTTTGTTTAATTTAGCTAATAACTCTGAATTTGTCTGTCCAAATTGTATGAAACCCGTTGATTTTGGTGCTGTTAACTATAATCCTCATGGTTCGAAACCCCTGTCATTACTTTATTACTTGTTCTACTTGTGCAGCAGGATTTAAACGCAACAAGTTTTTTGGCGCCGTTGTCGGGGATTGTTAGAATTAGCAATATCAATACCACACGAGTTTTTAACTAGATTGAACTTTTATTTCACTATTTTAACTCTATGAAAATCCCTTTCAGGTGTGAATGAACCCTTTGGTGGGTGAAACTTTAGGTGAAGAGGATCTAGAAATTTAACGGACATTCCAAGCCCGAAGAAGAGCTCAACGGCAGGAAAGAATGCAACGCCAACTAGAGATAGAAAACGCTGAAATGGTAGGGGTGCCAAATGAGGATGACCTCCCTATGAAAGACTTTGCACTTCCACATGCTGAGGAAGTTGTTCATTCCATAAGAAGACCAGCCATACACAAGCAAACAACTTTGACCTTAAGTCGGCCACAATTCAGCTGCTCATGCAACACTCTACATGTGGTAGATCAGCCACGGAGGATCCCAACTCACATAATAGTGCCTTTGTGGAAATTTGTGACACACTCAAGTATTCAGGTGTCACGTAGGATGCTATTAAGCTCAGATTATTCCTATTTTCACTCAGGGACAAAGCCTGAAGGTGTCTGGAGTCACTACCTTATGATTCCATTCATACATGGGATGGTATGATTAAGCAATTTTTGATGCATTTCTTTCCACCCTCGATGACTGCAAGAATCTTAAGTGAGATCACATCCTTTAAACAGAGAGACATGGAAACTTTGTACGAAGCATGGCAAAGATTTAAGGACCTCTTGAGGAGCTATCCAAATTATGGTTTTGCCACATTGGAGACATCTCCAGGCCTTCTACAATGGATTAGAAAGCACAACAAGAAGAGAGCCGCAACTAATGATACTTTCAAGAAAAATCTTACAATGAAGCATATACACTATTGGAAGTAATGACCCAAAATTGTTATAGATGGCTTACTGAAAGAGACAGTCATAAAAGAGTGGGGGGAAGATATGTGATAGACAAAGTGGATTCATTGATAGTTGCCATACAGGCCATGAACAATCGTTTTGAAATATTCATGAATCAAGGAATGCCTCTGAGGCCAATGATGGTGGTGCAACAACTATCTTGTGAAGCATGTGGAAGACCTCACTCTCGAAAACAATGTCAGGAAGTGACATCAATGGACAATATCCAAATGGAGCAGCGCAACTATGTAGCAAATCAACCAAGATATCCCAACAACTTTAAGCGCACAAATTTCAACCCAAGGAAGAATGATAATCGGAATTTCTCATGGAGTGATAAGAAACATATACCGAACCCTCCAGGACCAAGACCTTCCCCAGCTCAACAATAGGTGGCAGGGCCACCAGCAATATCACAGTAACGTCCATCATAAGAGGATCTGATAAAACAATGCGCTATACCTGTAGAGGTGGGCAGTGCTTGCAGTCGGCTTACCAGATTTTTACTCTTAGAATCTTGACTGCAACAATGGCGTGATACTTACCAGGTTGGTCTTGAAAGATTCCTCTCTGACCACAAACCAATTCTTTTTAAAGTGGAGGAAGTGAACTTGAGGCCTAAGATAACTAAGTCACTGAATTGTTGGGAGTCAATGGAGGCGTTTGATGACTTCTTTAAAACATAATGGTCCTTGATGAATGTAACTAGTCGGAATAGTTATGTCATGTTTGAGAAATTAAGGCTGCTATGCAAAACTGTGGCAACTTGGAACAAAGAGGTTTTTGGATTAGTTGACTCTAAGGCAAATCATCTCGAGGCACAGTTATTGAGTTGGGATGAACTAGCTGAATGCGGGATTCTTTCTAGTGCATAGGCGCTTCAGAGACATGAAACATGGTGTGAGCTTCAACAAATCTTGTGAAGTAAAGAATCAATCATGTGTCCAAAATCGAGGTCCTAGTGGATTAGAAAGGGAGATAATAATACAGGTTATTTCCATGCAAAACTTAACAGCAAATGCAGAGTTACTAGCATTAGAGGGCTGAATATAAGTGGCTAATCGACTGAGGACGTCCACGGTATTAAAGATGGTATCATTGACTACTTCCAAGCTCATTATGTGAAAATTGGGAGCACCCCTCTTTCATACTTTTTGGAAGCAAAGTACTATCAGTGGAAGATAATGAATTTTCGAAAAATGAGTTTATGGAGTTATTCTACAACTAAAAGTCCTGGACCTGATGGGTTTAAAATCCTTTTTATTCATAAGCATTGGAGTACACTGAAAGCTGAGTTCATATCTTTTCTTCAGGATTTTCATCAAACAAGGCAGCTAACGAAGGCGTTGGCCTCAACATTTATTACATTAATCCCTAAAATTACAATCCCTATTCAGATTGATCATTTAGGCCCATATCTTTTTTCTGCAGTGGCTACAAGGTGCTGTCAAAGCTTCTAGCAAACACGCCTAAAAAGGTCAAACACAAGGTGATATTTAATAGTCAATTTACTTTTATCCAAGGAAGACATATCCTTGATGGAGTTCTGATAGCAAATGAGTTAATTCATTCGACTAAGAAGTCCAAGAAGAAGGGAGTGTTACTGAAAGTTGATTTCTTAAAGGCGTTTGACAGGGTGGATTGGAGTTTCTTGATAGCTATGATGAGAAAGCTTGGTTTTGGTAATGTATGGGTGGGATGGATAAAAGAACGCATTACTTATGTGCATGCATCTGTTTTAGTCAATGGAAGTTGTGCTGGAGAATTTAAATTGCGCAACGGACATAGGCAAGGGATCCACTATCCCCTTTCCTTTTTCTTAAAGTGTTTGAATGTTTACACTTGCTTCTAAAAAGTGCTATGGATCTAGGCAAACTGGTAGGGCTTAAGTGTGGACAATTATGCATTTCTCATCTCCAGTATGCAAATGATACATTGTTATTTGTAGAAGCGAAGAAGGAGAATGTGTTTGTGATGAAAGGTACATTTGAGGATCTTTGAACTTCTCAAAGAGTACATTTTTTGGACTAAATATCACGGTTGATTTGCTAGTTTGCTGCATTGTAAAACAGCATAGCTACCTTTTACATACCTAGGCTTGCCTCTGGGGAATAACCCAAGAAGATTTAAAATGTGGGAAAGGGTCCTTGAGGTGATTAGGAAGAGGGTGAACTCTTGGAGTAACAAGCTTTTGTCAATGGCTGGTAAAATAACTCTTTTCAAATAAGTCATGTCCAGTTTACCTATCTATCTCCTATCAACGTATAAAGTCCCTAATTCTATTGCAAAGTCTATGCAGAAAATTATGTCCAATTTTATATGGAAGTAGAACCTATCTGGTCGAAGACCAATTCATTAGATCGGTTGGATGAATATGTGCAGAAGTTTGAAGGATGGTGGCCTGGGTGTAAGAGATTTGCATCTCTTGAATAAAGCATTTTTGACTAGATGGTTGTGGTGTATGAGGACAGATCCTGACAACCTATGGCGTAAAATAATTCATTCAAAACACTTTCATCAAACTGATCACTACAACAGCTAGTCACCGATCACCTTGTTTGATGAAATTTCACATTGCTTGCAAGATATATGGCAAAGTTCAATAGAACAATGGTTTAATAGCAGGGTGATTCTATGGCCAAAAGATAGGGATAAGACAATGTTTTGGAGATATGATTGGACTTGTAGAGGGTGCTTAGCTCTGATATTTCACATTGCTGGCAAGATATCAATTGAGTACACAGAAATACTCAACTATAGTTGAAGTAAAGTATTTGTCTTAGGGGGTAGTGTGCTGGGGGTTGTCCTACAGTAACTCTGAGGAGCTAGGAGACCACACTGTTGGAAGATCTATTATCCTCAACAACAAGGTGCACTCAGGGAAATGGATAGGTGATCCTATTGGAAAATTCTCTGTAAAATCAGCTTATCTTACCCTTCTCTCTGATAAGGTTCCTGTTCATGATCATGGAAATGAACTAGCTAC
>JAOWBN010217215.1:0-13483 GCA_028565015.1 Pinguicula moranensis
GCCGGATAACATTTCGCGAGTGGTCACTCGTTTATCACACAAAATGGAGTTATCAGGCGCGTGGCGTGATAACTCCACTTGACACCAAACGCTGTATAACTCGGGATAGGTGAGTGATAAGTCGAGTTATCCTGTACAAAACCTGATACCAAACGGTGCCAATGAGGTCGAACACAACCAATGGCTAAATGCACACTGTCAGTTGCTCGTGGAGTTGCCCAACCGGTTGAGGCAGGAACGTAAAATTGGTTTATGGAGCATGACGGTTTTCTGGTGCGGAGGCTCAGCCACATGAAGAGGGCGGTCAATCCGGAGGTGATAATGAATTTATTGAGCAACAACTGCCGATTCAAAAATAATAATTATATATGTTAAAAAAAATCAATTTGGTCCCCCTTGAAGTATTGTATCTGTATTTGTTCTAACATGATACAAGAAGTTGCAGTAGATGAGCAGGTGGCAGTTGGATTTTGCTCCCATGGGACAAAGGTTTGAATCCCATGAGTGCATTTTTTTCCAAAAATTTAAAGCAAAACAGGATCAAGTGATTTTATCTTCGCTGATGCCTTCAATCCTCATGGAATATAACACTACTCTGCATCAATGTAAATTTATAAGTTTTGGTTGATATTTATTTCATATTTTGGATAATTTTAATATATATATATATATTTATAATTCTTTATTATATTATTTTTTATAGTGTAATGTTTTACTGAATTGTTGGTCAACCAATAAAAAAAGAGAATTAAAATTAAAATTTTAACTAATATCAAGGGATATTTGTTTTTTCAAATTATATGTTATAGACAACTATTGTTGTCTTAAATATTTTAATAAAATGATTGTTGAAATAATATTTTTATCAAAAAAATTATTTAAAACAACAACAATATTAATCTTTCCTTTTTCTAAGTTAGTTCAACTTGTTTTTGACTCTTTACGTTTTTATCACAATATATGAATGTGCATATTTGATCGGATCAAATTCAACCCAGCTTGATTTACTTTCTTCAGACCAAACAAATTTAGCCCCAAATGGGAATTGCTTTGAAGCAGATAGGAAATTTCCCCTACTTTGATAGAGGGTTCAATTTTGTAACTTGAAGATTCAGATCGATCAAAACCCTCAAAAGAATTATACTATAGAGTATGGACACAAGTTTTACGTATACTGGGAAGAGATAATCTTATACCTAATCTACATTCATGATTGAAAATTCTAGGTTAACACAAAAGTCCAGAGTAACTGAGTAAGTGGGCACTTGATTGGGCTTTGGATCTCTCTCTAATTAACGTGTACTTTTATTGTCAATGGATTGATCCTGTGTATAAAGGTCTTCCGATCAAAGAACCAATTTTTGGGCCTTCTCCTTATTAATAACGGAACGTCCCCAGTGACAAACTCACAATTCAGAAACAACCAAATGCATAATCCATGTTGAAGAAGAATAGATACAATGACTAGAAAATTTATCTAAGAGTAGAATGCAGTATGAGGAGACAAGAAAGTCATAAAACTACTGAAACAATGAAATTGCAAAGGTGATACATATTAGCAAAAGGGATTTACTCATCATCTTTGTATGGGTACTCCTCGGGCACTTGCTTTAGAAGCTTAACCCGCAATTCAAACACATCATCCCCTTTAAGCATGTCACGGAGCCATGTGACCTCAGTTTTCATTGATACCTGGATAGTGAAAGAGAGAAAGTAACTGGAACTGTATAGCAAAATCCTTACATCATTTAGTTGACATGTCAAGTACTGCCTGTTTGAATCAAATTAACACGACTAGCCTATGGACAACAAAGAAAAGCTGTTAAAGCATAAAAAATGGAAAAGCCTTTCTAGCAGTGAGAGAGAACACTGATCTCCCATTGGTTTTCTCTTGTTTCGTTACCTTGGTTCATCCTTTTGAAATGATATGCTTGTTAAGGAGGATGTGCTTGGTATAACGCTACTCAATAAGAACACTAGACAAAATAGGTGTTAGAACCGAGAAGAACACTCACCATTTCAAGAGCTCCTCTGATGACTCCACTTAAGATATTGCAATAATGCAGACCTTGGCAGTTATCAGGAAGCTCAACGAAGTCAACCAGGGGATTATCCTCCAGAATTAGACTGCACGTTGTACCTTCTGCATCCCAGTTGGTCACGGATGCAGTTACCCCCAGGAACATTTTGAAGCCCACCTGTTACTATGATTTAAAAATGCCGGAGTCGATAAGCAAGGAATTCACAGAAGCTGATAGTCAAATAAAGTTCATAATCATAGCACCATAGATTCGGTTACACTGTCAAGTTCATAATGAAGGCACAGATATCTGGTTACACTAACAGCGAGAAATCTATAAAGCATTCATTTGGAAATTGCCAAACTAAAGTCTCTCTTTCTCTTTAATACATGACAATATTCAACTCAAATAGGATAGTATTTCCGGGAAATTCCTTTTTGTTTCAAAATGCTGCAAAAATCAAGTGATGACCAGACTACCAGAATAAACAACAAGAACAGCGACTGAAACAGTATGGGTGTACGACCTTGGCAATTACTTCGGCAGTTTCTCTAAAGTCGACGCATCTGGAGACATTAGATTTAGCGAGAAATTCATCAACCAGCCGGATACCAATATTATACCCCCTGCAACAGAACATCACCAGTATTCAACAAACTGATCGAAAATCACGAAAAAACTTTTAAATCTCTTCATTAGTGTCATTCATAAAACAGATGCGAAAAAATCAATCAGTCACATTTGATCAAGCTGTTTGTTGACCTCCTCCACCTCTTCCAGATCGGTAAGCAGCTGGCGCACCATAGCACCGTACGTCAACGTAAACAACTCCGAATTCTACAAATGTATACCATACAGTTCAAAGGAAAATAATAGTTAACCAAGTTCAATTGAAGTAGGCTCAAATTCTAAAAGAGAAAGAACGTTTCGAGCACTTGCCACGCGATCTACGCTGGCGAAAATCGCATCGCCGGACTTGGCAGCGGCGGGAGCCATGGGGGGAAGCTAGAGAGCTTGGATAATATGATTAGGTTTAGGAGGGCGAAAGTGAAGATCAGATCAGAGTAGTCGATTTTTAGCTCTGAAAAAATGGGAAAATCAAGTGCACGATGTGTAAAACAATAAACATGCCTTTCTGGGAGGTCAAACGAACAGAGGATATTTAAAACCTTCAATCGCCGGCGGAGATGTGAAATCCGGTCCCGGTTCTCGCTTGTGTCGCTCTTATTCAGAGCCCAGTAGACTACCGGGATAGATCAGATCTAGATGTGGGCCTAAATATTTTTGCCTACAAAACTGGTTTTTGAGATGGGCTGAACACGAACTGCGTTCATTGTTCAATCTTATATTTAATTTATTTTTATGTCCATAAACAGATTAACAATTGATTTAGAACTAAAGCTGCGTTTAGTTTTCGTGAAAAAATTGTAAATGTTGGTGTTGGATTTGTCTGAAATTTGATTTGGTAAATTGTAGGTACTTTATTTTTAGGGTTTAGTTTTTTTTTACTTATTTTAACTGAAATTACACAGTTATAATTGCCACTTTAATTTTATTTTTTTTAAAATAAAAAAAATATCAGTATACTAATAATATTGCTACCAAACGGTATTAGTATTACAGACACGTAATACATTATCGATTGTTAGCAAAAGGCCATTAGCCCCCTGTACTATGTCTATTAGCCAGTTTACACTCATGTACTTTAGAAATAGTCACTTTACCCCCTTGTACATTCTAAAACAATCTCACTGCCCCCGAGAATACTGCACGCGCGGTTGCGTGACTGGGCAATCTTTTTCCTGGGGGAAAAGTCGATTTTACCCTCAGATTTCTCAATTCGTTTCTCACTTCTCAGGCTTCGGCGCACGCACAATGAGTTCACGAGAATTCCTTTCGCTCTTCGTTTGTGTGCCCATTGGAAATGCTGCCAATTGAGTTGCCACCCATCACACAATATCTTCTGCAGAATCACTGCTTCGAATAATATTTTAGAGACTTAAAAGATCGTTCGAGTAAAGACTCTGAAGCTGAAGTGAATATCCTAGCCTTGACACAGCCTACGGTAACCTGAAAATTGAAAGGATACCAGATTATCTTCTCAACCAAGGAGCAGAGACTGCAGCGCACTTACTGACAAATTGCTATCCATAATGGGCAAAAGTCCAATTTCAATAACAATAGGGAATAACAACAGCCAAACTACTAATCTGTAAACACTTTACGAAAAAGGGTGTAATCGAACAAAGGAGACCTTTCCTTTCTGTTCTACAAGGCAATCAGGGTTTGCATTGGGCAGCAAATACTCATTCCAGAACTATCAAAACGTCCCCCCAAAACAAATGCACTCTTAGCTACGACGTTGCACTATCACCAACAAGTGAACATCAGCAACTCCAAAAGAAAAATTGCAATCTAGAAAACCAGTTCGGTAGAAGTTGAGCGTCTAGAATTACCTAATTCGGAGTTGCTTGAGTCGTCGAAGAGCAAGATATATGCCATGAGACTAGTTAGCGGCGAGCCACAGTCAGCCGATGAAATACCGAAATGATAACCCCACAATGACTCCGATGAAGGCAAATTCGGGAAGAAATTGGAAACTTCCAGAGAAGAGAGAAACGAATTCAGCCTGAGAAGAGAGAAACGAATTTCTCAAAAATCTGAGCTGCGTCGAACAAGAAAATCTGAGCTGCGTCGAAGAAGAGAGAGTCAGAGAAATCTAAGGGTAAAATCGACTTTTCCCCCAGGAAAAAGATTGCCCAGTCACGCAACCGTGCGTGCAGTATTTTCGGGGGCAGTGGGATTGTTTTAGAATGTATAAGGGGTAAAGTAGCTCTTTCTAAAGTACAGGGGTGTAAACTGGCTAATAGACATAGTACAGGGGGGCTAATGGCCTTTTGCTCTAGTATTACAGACACGTAATACATTATCGATTGTTAGCGGTATTGGTATTCAATGCTGCTACAGCATCTCTAGGGGTGCGTTTGGTAGCCTGTCACTGGGAGGATTAAGTCGGATAACCCTGGTAATCCGACTTAATCCCGCGTTTGGTAGACACACACTAAAAAGTGTGTGACCCGCAGGATAACTTTCTGACCCGGGATAACCCGGGTTTACGGAAGGATTAAGTCGATTTTTTTGTCCCGCTAATTTTGGATGGATTGTATTTGTCCGCCTAAATCCTTCGAACCAGATTACCAAAATGCCCCTATGTACCACAATAATTACAAAACACCCTCTGTATTTAAATCCTTCGAACCAGATCTCACTCCTCCCGTCGAACCCTACTCTCCCGTCTGAGAACTGCCGTCAAGTGGGTAGAACAAACCGCGAGAGAACTTCCGGCCAAGCTCCTCGCCTCCGTCCAGGAAGGTACGTGCGCGACGACGGCATCTCTTTTCGTTTCCGCAGATTTCTCTTGTCTTTCTCTTGTGGTATGAAGTCTCTTTTGTTTCTGCAGATTTCGGTTAACCTGCAGAACTGCCTCAGGTTATCTCTATTTGTCAATATTGAAACTGCTCACCGCGGGTTTTGTGGTGTGCTGAGTGGGATTCGGGCATTTTTGTTTACTGTAAACAAAAATTTATATTTGTCAATTTATCTTTTGTGGTTTTGTTCACCGATTTGGTCTTCTTTGTTAATGCTGCGTTAATGGTGTGTTTGTTCAATTTGATTACAGAATTTATCTCATATGGGAAATTTATTAGTACTGATTACAGAATTTGTTAGTACTGATTTTTTGGTACTAGGAGCTAGATTACTCTACATGTGTTGTCATATGGGAAATTTAGCTCATCTGGTCCGAAATGAGAGAAGCATCTGGTAATTTCCCATATCAGTTTTATACCAATTAGCAATAGTTATATGATCCATAAGCTCTTGTGAAATAATCCTTCAGGTAGTTGTCCATAATCTATAGATCTGTGAATTAGTTTAATTTCAGTATGGTTTGGCTTTCCATAAAAATCTATAGACACTAAAATTTCTTGTATTCTGGTTTGCGAAATTGGGAGTACTTAATTTATAAGAGTTCACACATTCAACAGGGTTAATTGATCAGAGTTTTTTCATGTATTCTTAATTAAGAGTTTTTGCATGGGAAAACTTAATTAATTGTCTTGTTGTATTCTGGTTGTTTTTGCTTGGGAGAACTTAATTAGTTTGATTTGATCTGTTGTCCGCCTTGCCAATGCCCAATTGTCTATAGGTAGAGTTTTCACTTTTCATACAATTGTCTCTTCTGTTTCTTTTTACTTCTAAATTCTGTTTTAAAGATTCAAGATTGGTTTTTGAAGATTCTGTTTTCAAGATTCAAAGATTCAAGATTCAAGATTCAAGATTCAAGATTGGTTTTTGATGAAACAAACCTTCACAATTCTTTTTTTTTTCTTCTGTGATCAACTATTTGTATGCATGTGTTTGATCTCAATTTTCTTTCTAGTGCAACTTAGTTTGTTACATGGAACCAGAACATGATCCAGCTTCCAAAGGGTACTAGTGAAGGCCATTAAAATGCTACTATGCAACCTCCCCCAGAGAGAAAAAAGGTGAAAGCTAAGTAAGCCTTCGCCAATGCAGCAACATTTCAACCGAATTGGTGATGAACCAAGAGCCTAATGCAACTATTGTGGTGATATTGTTGGTTGCGACCATGTGTTGCATGGGACATTGAAAATGAAAAATCATTACAAAGGAGTGTACAGACCGCAAAAAAAAGGATGCCAAAAAGGACCAAAAATAACAGATGCATATATGTGATGCGTTTAATGTGGCGGGTACCTCAACAGTAGGAGATTTGAGGGTTGTCAGTGCGATGAAAAAGGAATCAGACCTGCAATAGCTGAACATATAATCTTAGATGAGTAGCCGTTTATGTTGGTTGAGAAAGAAGGGTTTAGGAGGATGCTCAAGAAAGTTTAGCCCCGGTTGCCAAAAGCTTGATGCGAATCTTAGGATATATAATCAATGCACAAATAATCACGAAATAAGCTAAAATACCCTAAAATCACTATAAATCGCAAGAGAACAGCGTCAATTATAGCAATAAATGGGTCGAACCACAAGGAGGTAAATTAGACTCTTAGCACATAGACTCGTTAACCCTAATAACATGCACAAAATTACAAGAAGAAAATTGAGACGTATAGTGACCAAATAGGAAATAAAAAATTATAAAATTAAATGCATAATTAAATTGAATTACGGAAGAAGAAAAAGCACACGGGTTTTGTTAAAATTTAATGAGACAAAATTACTGCTAACATATTTCGGGTGGCTAAAACACACAAGATTAAATTAAAGTCCTTAGTTAGAATTTATGCTAATAGGAAAGTGTTAATTTTTCACTCTAACACACTGAGCATGTAATTAGAATTGTAAATCTATATCATACTGAACACATAGCATATAAATTCATTTTCATTATACTAAATTTCTAACAGTATGAGTTATAAATTTTAATATAACTTCTAAGCACATAAACATCATAATCTGCTCCTAAGAACTTCTTTTTTCAAAGAAAGCTTCAAGAGTTTCTAGACGAAATATGCTTCCAATTACGTAGCTAAAGAGGCAATCGGTCTTAGGCATGAACAAACATGTTTTGACGCATACAAAACCTACAAGTTGAAAATCGAAACATTAGTTTAGAATATGTAGCATAAAATCCAAACTACAAAGAACATAAAATTTGAACAATGTGTGATACAATCACCCTACTCTACGTTATGAGTAAATAAATTCTTAGCCTTGCATCGTCGACGATCGCGCCATGAGAATTCTGAAAGAGGATGTCATCTTTGGATCAAAAGAAGTGAAGAAAGAATTTATTCTAAATTTTTCCTCAAACAATTACAAAACTGTATGGCCTGCCCAACAAGAAGAACTCAACCAAAATTAAAGAGGGGAACCTAAATTTCGACCACCACTCAAACTCTCCCCTATACTACGTACATTGGACACTATTTATAGAATTCCTCCAAGGCTAGGTGATAAAGATAATAATTTCAATACAATTTGAAGATAAAGTCTAAATAATAATCAAAATCTTAAATTTTAGACTTTGATGTCAATCTTCAACTTCCATCTCAAGTCTTTGGATATAAAAAATGCTATCTTTGATAAGATCATCAAGTTGGCTCATGTTTATCTGGATCAAATTCGAAATCTTTGGTATTTAAATATTCATTGAACCTAGTCTTGGGCAACGGTGCGGGCGGTGCCGAAACAGCCCGTACCGCATCCCGCCCACAAAAGTTGCGGTTCGGAAAATCTATACCGCGAACCACCCATGAAGAGTTGTTACCGCACCGCGAAACATTGGTGGTGCAGTGCGGTGCGGTGCGGTGCGGGTGTTATCCGCATAATAAAAATGTGTTACCCGCGTCCCGCCCGCTAACAAATGCGGGCACAAAAATAGCACTCGCGTCCGCCCGCTAACCGCGCGGGCGCGGGAGCGGGCGGAGCGGAATTTACCGCAACCGCGGCCCAGGGCTAATTGAACCTGGACAGTTTCTTATTACCGACTTCAAAGTGATATTTTGCCTCTTTTTGGGCCGAATTACAAGCGGACTTCTTCTACAAAGTTGTGATACGTTGCATGGGCTTTCCATTGGTATATATCACATCCTAATATGATCTTTGTATATCAACTTATGGCCCACCAACCTAGACTGCGCAGAAAAGAATAGTTAGTGGACAGTTTTGCTAACTGAAGTTTAAGCTCGATTTTGTCCACTTTATAATCTGAATCTGGAAAAATGTTATCCATGAAAATTGTAGTGCTTTTTCCAATATTTTCATGCATATCTTGTACGTCCATATTAGACACTCTAGCTCAGGTTCTGATTTTTTTGAAGTTGGACGTTAATCAATGAAAATTCTGCTCATGTCTCACTCGAAAATCGTCAATTTTGTCCAATGATCATTACCTGCACATAGAACACTACCAAAGTATAAATCATGTCATAAAAACATTAGATCCTACCTAAATGAGTGTAAATCACACAAAACCATTATGAAATCGTCTAAGCAAAGATGCACTATTTGATTCACATCAGTCCCTCCATTTATTCTCTTTGAATGTATTTTTCGCAAAGCTCACTTAGCCCCCACTTTACGTAGTCGGGGGGCATCCATTAGCGAGACAGCCAATGGACCATGCTGGAGCCCATGTATTAGTGTATTTATTCTTATATTAAGAGGTAGTTCTAGAAGTTCTGTACACGCTTGGTTAAATCAACAAACATAGTCCCGGAGCGGCTCGTGTGTATCGGTGCTCGATCCACCTGCTTCTGGGTAGCAAATGCCTGGGAGAATTGGGATACTGATTCTTCAAAATTCCAGATTGATTCTTCGGGAAGTGCAAGAAACCAATTTTGTGCAGCTCCTGTGAGGGTTAATATTAAGGCTCTGCATGCCGTAGCCTCAGATATAGATGTCATCTCCATGTAGAGTGTAAAGGAGTTTAGGTATCCTCGGGGATTCGTATCTCCTGAGTATTTAGGCAGCCTGTCAAGTGCCGCCGGAGGTAAAGTCACAATTTTCTGTTGGATTTTTTTACAAAATGCCTTGCTCATCCTAATCGGCATCTACGGCACCAGGCTTGTGTGTACTGGCGGTGGGAGCTCTCGAGTTTTAAAGCACGAGATCATTTCTTTGATCTGACTCTGAAATTCGTTCCTGAGACCAAATACTAAATTGGTTAGATCCATATTGGTAATAGTTTGCTGACCAGGGGAGTTGAGTGTTGGAGGTGCTCCTTGGTGTCAGACTATTTCGTGGATTTGATCATCACTGGTCGGTGATAGCCCCAGGTCGAGAGTTATTGTTATTTTGCTCCATATGTTATATCTTTTTTTGTAACCGCTTTTTGTACAAAATTCCCACAGACGTCGCCTAAATGGTGTGGTCGAATTATTCACCTGTTTCTGACAGCGGATTATACATTATTTTCTGAATTTTGTGTGGAATAAATTTGAAGAAAGGGAGACAATATATAGTGAGGGGACGTTGGGGGCCAAATCCCTCAAATTTGAGAGCTAACTTATTATGCCCTGACTTCTTCACACGAAGAGGAATTTCAATCTTTTAATCCTCCTCTTCTATCACAGGATTCGTTCCTTTGTATAGAGAAGAAATGATGGTGTGTGCTGTCATGTGAGGCATGAATGATTGACAATTCAAGTTGTCACTTGGCTTCTTCTCACGCTTTCTCCCACTATTCATTCACATGGGATTTATGATTTGTCTTCTCTTGTGTCATTGGGTCGTATATTCTCTAGAATGGACAGTTGATAGTTTGACCTCTTGGGCCTTTTATCTGATGTAGCCCATTTGAGCAGCCTGCTCTTCAGCCCATACCAAATTTATAACCCGAAACTTATATATAAATTATAAAAACTTATAACCCTAAATATATAAATCTTTATTTATAAACCATAAACTATATAAACTACACAATATATAGATATAAACTATAAAGTATAAAGTATAATTTATAGGGGCTGGATCAACATACACACAAAAAAACACATTAACATACACATGATCCTGGCCATTGATCTCAATAGAGATCAACGGCCAGGATCAAAACAAAGATTAAAAAAAAATACGCGGCATCAGTTCTCAATCTCGCCCGAAAGCATACGGCGTGAAGAAATTCTCCAGGCAGAATTCTCAACTCCTCTGTCTTCAAGATTCTAGGGTCTCCCTCGCGATAATTCGTTCCCAAATCAAACATTCAAACAGCCCTTGCATCAGTTCTTCCTGAGAAGACGAAATCGGCGGCGCCAATTTCTATTCTAGGGTTTCTCCGAAAATGTTCTAGGGTCGCGTCGCGGGAAGAAGACGAGGAAGACATCTAAACCCGAATCCTTTTTGTTGGCCGTTGCTCCCGTTCTTCCCGTCGCGTTGCGAGGAATTCGCGAATAGACCTTTGTTTGGGAGGGTTTTGCCACCGCCGAGAAGTCGAAGAACTCAGTGAAGTTGGGTCGTCTCTTCGCGTTGAATCCAGCGGCGCCTCCTTTGCGTCGAATCCAGCGGCGCCTCCTTCGCGTCGAATCCAGTGAAGAAATTTACTAAGAAACGAACTCAAAGTAAGAATTCTCGGGCGAAATCGTGGTCGACCAACAGGAAGCGCACTACAGTGAAGAAATTTCAGGTAACCCTAGAATTCGGTGAACAGTTGAACTTCCTACGAAAATCAGAAACATCCAGGTTGCGAATCCTGCGAAAATACGGTGAACAGGTAGAACTCCTACCGCATTAGATTTCAATAGATGAACAAGTAGCCGCCCACTATAAGACCACTTGGAATTGACTTCACATTTGGTAATTTTAGTGCGTTCTCCAGCTACTATTTTTACTAAACTGTTTCTACTGAACTGTTTCTTGAAGCTATACAAACTGAACTGTTTCTTGGGCGAGCTGCGGGTGTGAAGTCTGTGGAGAGAGACTGGAAGGTTAGGAAACTCACAACCCACATCCCAGAATTTTGGGGGCATCCAATCCAACTGAAGTGTGGCCTACTGGAGTGGGTTCGACCGAGCGGGAAAGGATATTGTAATAGGGTTTGTTCGCTATAAATCTACTGTTTCTTGAAGTGCATCATCTTATATTTCGTGTATTGATTTCTTGTATTGATTTATTTATCTTTATGTTAGATTTGTTTATTTCTTGATCTGTGAAGTTGGATTTGAATTGATGGATCTGTTTTGGTATTGTTTTGTAAGGTATTGCCACTTCATCGAACTCATAACGTATTGATGGATCTTGGATGCTCGATGGACTGCAAATGCTGGTGCTGCTCCTCCAGCCGATACAAGTGTTGGACAAAGTTTCTGTCGGTGCTGCTCCTCCAGCCGATACAAGTTTTGAAATGCCTTGGTGACAATAAGAAGCAGATGCGAGAATGCACTTTCAGTATCTTAAATTGGACATGAGATGGTGTGTAAATTACAAAGTTCGGAAACTTAAACTGGAGAACTTTTATCATTTAAGAGGTTTCCATGATTTATAACTTTTTCCTGTAATAGGTAACCAAAAATTTGAAAGATATACAAGATTCCTCAGTATAGGAAGTAAGTCTTGCTCTGTATTAATATTGAAATGCAAATTACGCATTCTTTAGATTTACATGAAGTCAGTTTTCCACTCCCACAATGGGATCCAATCCCTACATTGGTAACAGATTCCAGCACATATTCCTCTTGCATCATGACAAGAATTTAATGTTCCTCCATATACTAATTTAAAAATGAAGTCAGTTCTCCTCGTTGAGGAAGGCATTTCCAATTTTCCCAGTGATGCAGTTAATTCATAAGCTTCAGCAGTTGAGATGCAATCATCTGAATCCCCACACTTATCCATAACCGCCCTGCATTTTTTCAGTCTAAATGCTTCTCAAGATAACATTGCAATTGTTTATGAACAGATAACATCTAGGATGGTTCAATCTAAATGCTTCTCCAGCAGCCATATGATAATCAAGTAACTTTTCTCAATCAAATCAACCACTTTTAAAGCCGGATAAAACCGCCCCTCCGAGACATGATTATTACACTTCACGCAGAGATCCAAGACTTGAAAGCAGGTCTTTGACATCTTAATGGCTTCAGTAATATTTTTCTTCACTGCATAAGACTCCAGAAGCTCTTCAAGTTTCATGAGTAAACCGCTGCCTACTTGCTGTAACCTATAGTTGTACCCTGCAAAAACGCCATTCTGTTACATGAAGATAATCTTCAAAGGCAAGATACTGTTACTTCAAAGGCAAGATGCTGTTACATGAAGATAAAATTGTATAGCTTGCTCAACTATATGAATGTATCCAGAAGAAAGTTTTCAGCATGTCTAGTATGAATGACTGGTAGGACAATTAAAACGCCATTGTGTGGATCAGGATGAAATCATTGTAGAAAGCTTGAATGGATGAAAACAAAGTAACTGTATTAATTGCAAAACATTCTGAAAAACAACCCATTATCATTTTTCAGTATGACAACAAGAGCAAAACTTAGTCATCTAAAATAACAAGACACAAAACTTTGAACTAGCCACACAAGTCAAAATCAGCTCCCTATTCAATCTTTCCTATTCAATGATCGACACTCTCTATAACAAGTACTTTTGCAAAAATGCCAGCATAATCACATTATGTTGAAATTATTGCAACCCAGAAGCTTGACCCCAAAAAATCAAGACAAAAGATAAACATGTCAAATTTTCCATAAATATCATAGTAGTAAGAGCGCATTTCCAAATCAGTTTCAAGTAATTGAAAAGGTGACTTCTAGTATGTCCAAGACCCTCAACAATATGGAAATATGAATCTGATTTCACCCCTACAATCAGAGATTTCACCAAGATAATGCATAACCCAACGCGAAATCCTAAACCCTGAAACCCTAATCGTAACCCTATAACTGTAAATCGCGACAATGGCAGGGAGGAATTCTAGGGTT
>JAOWBN010217226.1:0-13483 GCA_028565015.1 Pinguicula moranensis
AGAAAAAAAGAGGAACCCAAACCACTTCAGGGAGAAAGATTGAGAGTGCAAAAATCCCTCTCTATCCCTCTCCCTCTTGTAACTTCTCTCACTTCTCTCCTGCAACACACCCTTTTTTTCCCTTTCGTTATTAGGCCCCTAGGCAAACCTCACCA
Organism: Pinguicula moranensis; assembly: GCA_028565015.1. NCBI lineage: Eukaryota > Viridiplantae > Streptophyta > Magnoliopsida > Lamiales > Lentibulariaceae > Pinguicula > Pinguicula moranensis. The sequence continues at coordinate 156 of JAOWBN010217226.1, forward strand.
GGGCTGGCAGCTCTGAAAGATTGTAATGCCATTTCCTACTTATATGCCTATTCGGATTTCTTATATTAGCATTCCTTCGTCCTCTACAATGGCGGACGATCATCAACTTCATCACCTCTCATTTTTTTCTCTCAAAGGCTATGAGGAATATATGTGTTGATCATTTGAAGAGTTTCCCGCAAAAGATGGATTTCCATTAATATGATGGCATGAAAATTACCAGAATCATTCGCGTAAACTTCAAAGTTTTTCTCTTTCATATACTCCAAGAATTTCTGAAATTTCATTAAAGAAATAGAAATTAAGATTTAATCGGACGAGCAAAAATAAACATTTGAAACGGAAATATGTCCCGTTGTGGCATTTGTACTGTACCTGCTATTTCTCTTACCATAATTTGCGGACAAACCCATAATTCCTACATACCGCCTATGCTTCTTGCCGGTTCAACTCAAGGATCTCACATTCATTCTGGCGTAAGCACGCAAAAACGTTCAATTTTCATCTCCGTGTAGGATTCTCCTTGTTTGTTTTCTTGGTCCCGGTAGAGTCTCTGAAAAATTGGATCTTGTTTTTTGGAAGGAATTTTCTGGTAGTGTCTGTTTTGCTGAAGGCATTTCTACTGTACTGTGTACGTCATTTATATGAGTAAAAGAACTTCTTTTTGCAAATTCTGTCGTTCGTATTCGAATTTCTGCGTTGGCTATTTACGGGTAACGTTGTCCATGAGAATACTGCTACTAAATTGAAGTGTTCTTGTTGGAACTTCACGGAAAGGAGATAATTGATGAGATGTTGCTTAGTTTTTTAGAGGCTGTGTTTTTCTGACTAGTTGCGAACATAGGTTTGAGTTGTGAGATATTGTCTATGCAGAAAGAGAAGTATTTCAATTTTCAACTTTTTTTTTGATAGATTTCAATTTTCAACTGTCTAACCTTCTCTGTTATTGAGGTGTGAATATCTATTTTACTTTTGAATTCAAGCTTTTTTCATGTATACACAGACCGAACTCTTGATTTAAGAGCAACTACCCCTTTCTCGTTTTTGTACTTGTATGCTTGCAGTTTCATGTTGCCATTAATCAATATTTTGTTTGGCTTGAGATTTATTCTTAAATTGATTGATCAAAGTAGGCATCTTTGCTCATTAATTTCTCTTAAGGCCATGGTGGGTGATGGGAAGTGAACTATCTCGAAACCTTGTCCTTTAAGAGAGCATAAGATAAGTTCTTAACTTTATTGCAATGTAACCAGATTTGGCTTGAATTGATACCGTGATGTGTGATGGTCTGTGCTAGGAAAAGGATCTTCTCGTGGAAGAGCAAATATCTTGGTCTAGGCCAATTACATATCTCCTGCTGAGAATGAACAGCACACGTATATGAAGGGGAATTAGTGGCATCTTTAGCGTAGAAGTTCAAGATCATTTAACCATCGAGTGACAGACTTGCATGCATAAGCACCGTGTTGTTCACATCCATGGTGTTTTTGCATTTATGAGCATGCAGATGTGGTTAAGTTTTTTGTGCTCTTACATTTATAGAAACTGTATAAAATAGAGGCCCGAGGTCGACTTGCTTCATTCCATTTATGAACTTCATTTGACACTAGAGCTCGGCTGGATTTTTGTGTAGAGATAATGCTCATGTCTCTAGTTCATTTTCCTGGCTGGGTATAGTATGCAGTTATTACGTATTCTTTGGTCTTCGCGCATGTGTGTGGGCCTGTGCCATTTAGATTAGGAGTCAGGAACCTTTATGGCCTTTTCTATAAATTAATGTTCTTTGTTTCGGTAGATGAAGCAATTTGTTGGTCTGATTGCCATTCTACTTGAAAGTATGCAGCAGGCAAGTCAATCCCTGTAAATTTTATATGCCGACTTTAAAGTTGAGATAAGAGTTATGTGCAGCTTTTATACCAACCGCTTTGCAGAGGAAAGGACAAGGAAATTGTATAAGAGTGAATAACACATTTGAATTTATACTTTCCTTGAATTCCCTCACTGTTTTAACGTAAAGATTTTTACTAAGAGATTATTTTTTGCGCACATTGTGTATTAGATATACAACCAGCGGTAGCATTTGATCGATAAGGGCAGTTCTTCAATGCAAGTGAAACATGAACAAGGTAGTCCAGCCAAGAAGGTTTGGGAATCCATAAAGCATTATACAGTAAGGTGTGCCATTTGTTCAAAATGGAGGCTCATCCCCACAAAGGAAAAATATGAGGAAATACGGGCTAGGATCGGAGAACAAGCGTTTCTATGTGAAACAGCTCGTGACTGGAGGTTAGACATATCTTGTGAAGTTGAGTCCGACATCAAACAGGATGGCAACCTTCTCTGGGCGATGGACAAGCCAAGCATTCCTCAAACGCCTACTGGCTGGCAGAGAATCTTACGAGTCAGGGCAGAAGGAGGCACAAAGTTTGCAGACGTGTATGCAGACCAAAGCATTTTCATTTGCAACTTTTGCAATATGCGAGCAGCTAGTCAAGTGTTCCATCATTCTTTATAATTGAGATTGCCGTATGCCGTGTCCTCGCAGGTATTATGTGGCACCATCCGGCAAGAGATTGCGTTCTATGGTTGAACTTAGCAGGTGCAATATTCGAGCAATTATGAGAAGTGTCTCATCCTTTTCCTACTTCACACCCGAGTCCCAAATGCGTGATAACTAACTTTCGTATATGCATTTCAAATGAATATCTGCTGCTTACCATGGCAGGTACATAAATGAGCAGCCAGAACATATTGATGAAGGTGTCAACGTACAGCAATTTTCTTTCCAACAACCCGTTCCTCTTGATGAGAAGTATGTTGCAAAGCGTCATGCTCGTTCTACCACGCAAGAAACGAGCAGCACTCCTCCTCAAGGTGTTATGATTAGGTCGTGGTGGAGTGTAACCTTTTTACTTTAGTGAATATAAGTTTTAGATGCAACGGATACCTGTTCTCTTTTTTCCAGCTGAAACCTTGAACCTAATGATGATTGATGATTATGAAACAAATATACTTCGAATATTTATTTTTGTACTTTTGTATTTGTTGTCTTCTCCAGAGGCATTGAAGGCTCCAAGAGATCGTTGTACTGAACCACGACGACTGGATCAAAGTTGAGGTACTACATAAGTATATACTTTCTGGTGGTCTTCATGATTCTTCATTGAAGTTTGTTCTCTAAACTGGAGTTCTTTAAGTCTTGCTTCATGACTAGAAATGTATCCGTTTTGCTGATCTTTCGGTGTAAACATGGAAAGCCAGACACGAAACACATTCAAGCACTGGCAATCCATGTCCTAGTTATTATAAGGATGCGTATTGATATTGTCTGATAAAAAAAAGCCTTCAGAGTGTCTCTGTGCAGTGGCGAATCCACTAGTGGTGGGCCCCCCCCTTAAAAAATTACCCCATAAATTCTTTTGCGTTCCCCTCTCTCTCCGCCGTTGTCTCTGTGTGTACTGTGTCTTGTCACATGCTCGAGAGTTGTGTTTACTTGTGTGAATTCTTCTTCTTGCTGTCTTTTTTCCTGCTGAAGCCTTACATTAGAATTGTGCATCTAAAGTTCACTTGTTTCTTCGAAAATATGGCAGGATTCCGCCGCACGTGCATGGAGTTATGGATTCTCGACTTGTTTATATCAAACCTAGGCAATGGTTTTTTTAAAATATTGGTTGCATTATGGCTACACTATGACCTTCTGAAATTGAATTTGGAGTTATTATTATGCATTTAGTACAGGGATTTGCCTCTTGCAAAATCTTTTTTTTTTATAAGTATTTGTATGTCACAGTATTTGAGTATTATTTACAACCAAGTTCTAGCTTGGTTCTCAATTTCTTTGCCTTAATTATTACATGACAAACACAAGCTTGGCTCCCCACTCCATTTCCCAATTCTCATTGCTAAATGGATCAACTGTGTAGCCTTTTGGATGGACCATGACTTCACTTGTATCTCCTCCATTCTCTCCATCTACTAGTTGTTGCTGGAAGATACTTTCCATTTCTAGCACGCCAGATTGTCCGACATATGAGCTGTTGTTAAACCCTAGATTTAACCTAGGCATTGGCATAACAGTCTTAGTGTGCCAAGTGCTTTATGGGTGCTATTGAGCATGGCACTTGACCAAGGATATATGAATGTGCGAGAGAAGTATGGAAGCGATAGAAAATATTATTGGATTAGCACTCGAGCGCAATACTGTGTGCCCTGCACAGGCTGGGCACATTGCGCATTCGCTTACCGCTGTTTAAGGGTGATTGAGATCTCTCTCGGCAGATGATGCTATTTTGGTATTCTTATGATAGATGCTTTGCATAGTGTGTATCCTTATGAGTTTGGCTATCTTGGATATGCCTCTCGACCAACTTGACCGAGGCATGGTCGAAGGACATAGGCGGTGCCTGCTGGCATCAGCCGTGGCATGGGCGATGACACGGCCGGTGCCTTGTGGGTGATAGATGGTGCCATGCCACGACCGGTGCCTTGTGGGTGATAGATGGTGATGGGCACGCAAATTAGAAGGGCCATATGCCCCTTGTGGGAAAAGTCGAGGTGCTGGCGAAATTAGTGAGAAGTGTTGAGCAAGGGTTAGTGAGGCGTTGACGAGCTGGCGAACGCAAGGCATGAGTGCCGAGCATTGTGTGTCGCTCGTTGCCAGTTGACCACATGAGGCATTGGCCGAGCGCACATCTTCTCGGTAGTGTGCGCACATACAGGCATTGGCTGAGGCGCGCACACGTGAAGAATACGCCCAATGGTCACTGACGCTTCCTGAGCAATGTCCCATGATCCAGTACTGGATGGAATAAGTTATTTGGCTTGAGGGTTGAATGCACACCACCTGTCCCACGTCCCTGAGGGTCCCTAGACTAGAGTTGCACAAAATGAATGTTGCTTGTTCAATTTTGTGGTAGAGAGAATATAAAACATGATTGTGTTCTTTTGACTTGATTGAGCTTGTGTAATCTTGTAATATTCGATTGAGTGAAAAGATTAAGGTTGGGCAACTACTCGTATGTGATTGTGTTCTTATATCTCACCAACTGCTCTCTAAACTACGAGTGAGAATGTTGTCTGGTTCTGATGGATCAGGTTGCACTATGCAAAAAATTGTGAGCCAAAATTTACCTAGTGGCATTTGGTATCAGAGAGCAATTAAGCTCCTGATTCTCTGATTTTTGCGATGGATGTGAAATCCCTGGCCGATCGAGTTCATGCATAAGAAACTCATCAACAGAACATGGATGTGAGTATTTGCTCAAAGATTCATTGCTTTGCAGAATTCTCTTGATGCTGCTCGAAGACTGCTTGATGACATGCCGAGTTTTGTGGAATCTCGATTGGTTTATTTGAAGGAAGAGCTTGATGTTGATGTTGGGAGTGACATTGGGCTCTCTTTGAAGAACGATTGAGTAATATTATAACAGAGTTGAACTTGGTGAAGCGGGTTATCGCCAATCCCTGTAATGATTATTGTGCTACAACCTAAATCATTTAATGGTGCGAGAAATGCTAAGGAACTGGAGAACTTTTTGTGGGATATGGAAAAGTATTTTTAGACCGCTAACATTCAAGATCGTGAGAAAATGAAGATTAGCAGCATGTATTTGAGTGATGATGCTAAGTTATGGTAACGGACTCGGTCTTCTGATGATGCCCAAGCCATGATTGAAACTTGGGGTGTGCTGAAACAAGAATTGAAAGATCAATTCCTCCCTAGCAACATCGCTTGGGTTGCAAGGAAGAATCTCATAAAGTCATCTATGAGGCTTGATATTAATGACATGTCCAAAGGTGACAAGTTGTTCTACTTCATGTCTAGCCTACAAGGATGGGCACAGTCTGAGTTGCGAAGGCAGGGTATGGAGGATTTGGCATCAACTATTACTATGACCGAGAGTTTGGTGGACTTCAAACGTTAATAGTTGCAGTGTTGAGCCTAGTTGGAAGAAGAAAGAACAATACTTCTAAAGACAAGGCAAAACATTGTACGAAGAAGTCCAAGGCTGAGGGAAAAGGAAAAAAAATGCTTAAGGATTATTAATGGACGAACAAGTCCAAAGAGGCACAACCCAGTGGAAAAAAACCCAAGGGTTGCGTCATTTGTGATGGAAATAATTGTATGAAGGAGTATCCGAAGAAAACTAATATCAATGTTATGATGGTTAAAGTAACACGGACGGGGAAGTACCTTATAGTTGCTAAGTGCTATCCAGGAGAAATCATCAAGCACCAATGCCTTGATGTGTCTTAAGGAAATTGTGAACAACAATGAGGTGATGGCTCTGATTGATATTGGTTTTACTCATAACTTTCTTGCAGACAAGCAGATCCATAAACTAGGCTTGAAGCTTTCGCCCTATACAACTTGAATCAATGCAGTAAATTTTGATGCTAGACCTATTAAAGGTAAGGTCGATGTTGTGATAAAAATCATACCTTGGTAAGGACAGTGTAAGATAATGAATGAGTTCTTGAACCAGGCCAGAGCATTGGTTACTCCTTACTTGGCCAATTTTTCTTTGCTAATCCTGCTTGAGCTGGTTTTATGCTAGGCATTTATGATGTAGATTGTGCCAAGTTGTTGTCGAAGGAAAAATCTGTGGAACTTTTGTCGGCCCTTCAACTTAAAGCAGACGTGAGATGTGGTGAACTGACTAGTGTTGCTGCTTTAGTTGAAATCAAATCGGACATGGTTTAAGAAGTCCTTGATGCTGTAAGGAGTTTATGGATGTCTTTCCACCCGAACTGCCCAATGAATTTCCCCCTAGACAAGCCATTGATCTTGCTACCGAGTTGGAGCCGGACACCAAGCCTTCATCTCAAGCTCCTTATCGCATGGGATCGTTCGAGTTGGCTAAATTGGAAAAACAGTTGGATGATCTATTGGATGGCGGGTTGATTCAGCCTTCTAAAATTCCTTATGGCTCACTGATCTTGTTTCAAAAGAAACAAGATGGTTCGATGAGAATGTGATATGAACCTTGCCAACAATTGTGACAAAATTCAATACTAATGATTGGTGGTTGAAACCCAAAATCAAAAAACGAGGTTGTTTGAGCCTTGACCCGTCACCTATAATGAGGTGGAAACTAAGAACTACAAGTTGAAAAGGAATGTCACATAAGAAACCCTGGAGAATTTGTTTCAACCAAAAGTCAAATGATAAGTTTCGAATATGGGACGCCCCTAGACAAACTAGATAAGTCCAAAGAGTTTTTTTTATAAAAGCAAGGAAGACATGCATCTCAAATACAACTCAACTAAAACAAAAACTAACTCTAAAATTTCAACCATCACATATTTATAGGCCAATATAAATTAGAATAAGAAGAGTTTTGGTCAAACATCTCATTTAGTGTAGTCAATGCTTGAGAGTCCTTTAAAAAATTTCATTAACTTCCATCTTTGACCATGACATTCCCCATGCCTTGATCATGTCCTTCCAAGTTCTTTGACTTTGACCACGTCCCTCTAAGTACTTTGACCTTTGACCAACAAATACTTTGAACATGTCCTTCCGCCTTAGACATTGACCACCAATTTGTATGGTTTTGGATTTTGAAATGGACTTTGCATACCCATGTGTGTTCACACATTCCATTTGTTGTACTTGATCATAACTTTACATGACCATGCATGTGAGTTGGTCTTTTGGCCATACAACACGTAAATGTTGCCTCTTCAATGGTGATGATGATATGGACGAACCTAGGTTGTGAGATGGGCATATCCTGATCATCTTAAATTCGGCCCAATGCTTTTGGACTAACCCATTGGGTGTTTCCTTGGAATGTTGGTTTCCAAATCCTATCTTTGGGCCACTAGAAAGTGACAACGACCCTTGTAAATGTCCAGCAAATGGGTTTGCATGCTTCCATTTCCAGGATCATATCATATTGTGTAGTGGGTGAACACATGCATGCCCAAACATGTAACTGAAAACCTTGTATTGGGTTGGGGGTTTTGTTGTGTATTTGAAGTGGTGTTTGTGTGTGCAGGTGAGCAAGACACTAAGCGGGTTGAAGAACAAATTCAGCATCTTTCATTGTTGATCTTGCTTAATTGTTTACAAAATGACAATGCTTGTTTATGTAGAGTGATGCTGTGTGTATTGGTGTTCTCTAAGGCTTTTAAATTTTAATGCTTGTACTTTGAGCCATGGAATCATTAATGTCAGTCTCATTCCTTCTGGAGTTGTGTGTAGCCTCATATTGTTGCCTAGAATCTTGTATTGTGTGGGTGGTAGCTGTATTGTTGTCTTGAGAGTTGGTTGATGATGTGTCATGGTTAACAGTAACAAATATGCAAACACGGCACTATCTTATTTGGCAATAGTAGCAATGTCGATATTAGAGCAACAAAGGCAATCTTAAGGTGTCTTGAAGGCATGACAAGTTTAAAGATGAATTTTCATAAAAACCAGCTTATTTGATTGAATATCTCAAAAGATACTATCAGGCATCATACTGAAAACCTCCACTACCATATTGCAAAGCCCCATACCACTTATTTAGGATTACCATTGGGTGGTAATATGTTGAGAAAGGCAAGCTGGGGGCCATTCATTCAAAATGTTCGAAAGAGATTGCACCATCAGGAGAACCACTTCTTACTTTGGAGGGAGACTTATATTATTAAAAGGAGTTCTAATTCACATACTCGTATACTACATGTCTATGTACAGAGCACCAAAAGTTGTGCTCATACAACTAACAAATATATTTAATCACTTTTTTTGGGGAAGAACATTGATGAGCAAAAGGAAAATTAATTGGATCTTCTGGGAACAAGTTGTGCAACAAATAAGCAATGGGGTTTTTAGAGTGATTGATCTGCACAGTTTTAATTAGGCATTTTTTGCAAATGAGGATGGAAATTGCTCATAGAAGATAGAGGAAGATGGAGTATCTTTATCCTATACAAGTATGGGGAGACCAAAAGAGTGTTGTACTTTGAAAATCAGGGATCCTAGCTCATACATGAATCATTCTTGTGGTGTCAATGAATAAGAAGTTACAGACTGGGAAACTAGCTAACAGCTCACTCGGGCTTGGTAATGGCAGGAAAATTATCTTCTAGGAGGATAGATGGTGTGGAGAAGTGCATTTTTGTGAGTTGTTCGACAGGCTATATATGGTTGCTTCTGATAAAAATAGTTATGTCGCGGACAAGGTGGTGCTAGAAGGAGATGGTTGTCAATGTGGAGACGAGATCTATTTGTTTGTGATTCAACTAAATCAGTTCCTATACCGACTTGCAGAAATGCAAATTATTGATGAAGATGATTAGTGGATTTGATGATTAGAACCAAATGAGGAATGCTCTACAAAAACAGCACACATAAATTTGGAGATAGTTAGAACAAACAATCCCCACCCCTTCCCAATTTTCTTTATGGCAGGTTATGGAACTCAAAAACGTCCCTCAAGTTTTCATCTTTCAACTGGAGAGCCCTTCAAGACCGAATCCTACAATAGAAAATCTCCAAAATCAGAGGAGTTCAGACGCAAATTCCAAATTTGTGCAAACTATGCAACAAAGGACCAAAATTGAAAACCACTTATTTGCAACATGCAATTGGACAATCCAATTATGGAATCAATTATATAGATGGCTCGGATTATGCATTATTTTACACCAATATCCAACTGATATGGGAGGTGAAAAGGCTGGTAAGAAGCCCATTAAAGAAAGCCTGTTTACGAGGAGACACCACAAAGTCACCTTTAAAGAAAAACACTGATCTCTATGATCCCTAAACCCTAAACTATCTAGCCCACTTGTTGATGATACACGTTGCGTGTTATCTTGTTGTCAAGTGGCAGTTGTCATTTTTTGTCACCTCGGTTGGGGCTCGTGATGGATAAATCCTATTGGTGGCGACAACATGCTTTTGTCAGAGGATGCATGTAGACGCCTTTTGCCCCAGAGTCATCGGATGTTCGACCCAAGTGATCCTCCTTGGATATTCAGCTGAGGTGATACGCATCGACATTAAATAGAGCCATTTTGCTATAATCCATTATTAACACAAAGCTAAAAAAATTGTCAATGATGACTCTTCAGCTCCATTTGCAATGGACATAAAATGGACTTATATCAATACATCAAATGACGCAATGCATATTGGGTCGCAACAGAAACGGCCTCTTTGTATAATTACAAGGGTAAGGCCGTGTATATCTGACCCCCCAGACCCCAACTTAGTTGGGATTATACCGGGTACGTTGTGGATTGTGGAGAGATAAGTGTTTTAATTACAAAAAATACAAATTCAATTATTGTCAAATAAATAATTTCAATTTGTATTTAGTTGAGATAAACAATTTCGTGAGACTAAAATTGGGGTATAATATAATTTGGTTTAGTACTATAAACCCTGAAACCTATTGTATCTTGACGAAAAGACCATTTTCCCCTTGTAAATTCTATAAGGGGCCATTTACTAACAATCCCATTCTGGGAATTAACTGTGGATTGATATTGGAATTGCATACCCAATGGTGGGATTGGGCTGGAGGTTGAATTAAGCCCAAAAAAGCAATTATACATTTACTAAACAAATCCGAGAATGAGAATTGTACTGTCCATTTTTTTAAAAATAGGAGAAATTTCATTTTTGTCCCTGTCTCAAACATTGACAAATATCCTCATTGATCACGAAAAGCATCTTGACATCTACCATCAGTATGCACCAAACCATAGCAAATTCTCCTAGACTTGGTTGCACTTTCCAATCATATAACAAATCCGATGCATTCTAGGCATAATACATTTGCTTGCCTTCCAAGATATATTACTGATAAGCTCATCCAAAAATGAAACAAGAAGTCAAGAAAAGAAAGCCAACCTTTGCCTACAGTTGACACCAAAACTAGAACTACAACCTAAGCAAGACATAAGAGCAGCATTCCCACCTCCTTTCTAAGGGTGACTTTGATGACCCACTGGAATAGTTTTTCCTTCTCATTGAGCACCTTAGGCGGTTTACGGGAGACGGGCGCTTGAGTTTGCATTGGTGGTGATGATGAACCATTCTGAATTTGCTGCTGCTGCTGCAATGAACCATAACTTCCTGAAGATCGAAGACCCAATGACCCTGTAGTCATTGCTCTCCTGCTGATCCTCGAATTTCACCTCTCATTTCCCTACTTACATCAATGAACCAAACTAGTGGCATTCATAATAACAGAGGAATCCAAAAAGAAACTTTCACTTATCCTACATGATACTATCCCTCTATTCTCAATTCCAGATGTTGCCTCTAAGTCAATATTGTAATTACTCTTCGCCTTGCGAGAAATATATGCACAAACCAGCTAGTATTCGCCTGAAAAGTTTATGAAACAATGCTGCATTCACCCGAATAAAATGAGGGTCTACCTCTGTAAACAAAGAAAATCGAATTGGTTTTCACTTCAGAATAGGAATGATTCAGCCCAACCCAAACTATACATAACTAATTTACATCAGTAATCTTCCAGTTCTAAGAATCCAAAAACAATTGAATTCCGTTTCAATAAAGGTCAAATTTTTCTATCAACCCAGCACAAGCTTTCTATTGAAGCTCCGAATCACGCCACCATTCTATTTATCAGAATAGAAAACACATAGAATCCAAACACTCCGCTTTCCTTCCAATCCCACAAAGCAAGAACAACAACCAAAACTTAAGTCCTAGTCCAGCAATTAACTTCTCCATCTTTCTCCTCCATCTGCTTTTCAGTTTGCTCTGCAGTCTGCCGTAGAGTAAGACTGGAAGAAACAGTAGAAGGTGCGGGATGGATTTTAGCACAATAAACCACAAAACTGAAATACTTAGGTTTCGTACTTCTGACAAAACTGAAATACTTAGGTTTCGCATTTCTTACACAACTAAACTTGAAGCAGTGTATTCGAAGCACGGAAAAAACAAACAAGACGCTCACAAACAAATACCCATAAGTCGTATCCAAATTCCCAATCCAAACAAAATTCGCACAAATGTCCGTACTAGAAATCAGAAAAAAAAAACTCACCAAAACAGGGAGAATTCGAAGCACAGAAACCAGCAAGCGGGATTCAAAAATTAGGGTTCTTCAGATTTGTTCCTCTAATGGCTTTTCACGTTTTTTTGTTCTATGGCAAGTTATTGTAATTTGTTTGAACTTGAAGGGTAAAGATTTAATAAAAAAAAGGGAGAATTGAGCGACTCGAAATCAATTCTATGTTTTTTATAGGATTATTTTTCCATCTCAATCCCATCATTTTTAAAAAAAACTCGCGGGTCATGGAATTGAATTCCCCGACCCGCTTTGCCAAGTGTGTGTCTAGTAAACATAGAATTGCGTTCTAATTCTGTCATAATGATGCATAATTATGTCTAATAAACGGGCCCTAAATAATCAAGTTTGACCAGTGTAATGGATAAGCAATTCAATGAGACTAAAATTGGGGTACTCTAATTCTTATTTCCACACCCACACGCACTCACACTCGCACACCCACATCACAATGATTTGCTAGTCGTTTTGCTCCTACGCTCTTAGATTTGTATGGTGTGGATCAATGGAAATTTTGTCTTGGTTGCATCACCAACTATCAACCTTACCCAACATAATGGATATGTGATAATTCAAAGCAACATAGACGTATGACAACTTATGTGGATGTCCACAATTTGGAAAAATTGTGTGACTGAAAAATGAGGTAATCTTCCAAAATGCGACACCTCAACTGATAGTTGTCACCCTAGATCTCCTAAAGCTCAAGATTTGGGAATGCCTTCATGATTGTCAACTCATCAATTCTGATAGACTCATCAATTCTGGAGATTCCATCACCAACTGGGATAGACTACCGCTCTTGTTTATGAATATAGCTTTGTAATTCTCTTCATTTTGATTTTGTTTGTACAGTTGTTTTTGGTAAATAAATAAATATAAAATGAAAATTTCAAAATAATAATAATTGGTTCATGATTGAATTAAGACATCCTTCACGGAGTTCAATTTTTGGATATAATATAATTTGGTTTAGTAAAAATTAAACTCGGCGGGATACTTGGGTAGAGATAAGTGTTTCAATTACATAAAATACAAATTGAAATTATTTATTTTAGAATCTAGCTGAGTCATTGTAAAAAAAATCGGAATATACGAGTTTAATGAAAAATAACAGCATTTTAAAACTTGTTTACAACAATTTCTTACAAAACTATTTGGCTAAACTTATCCACAAATACTTCTGTTTGTATAAAAATAGATCAGCAAAAACAAGGGTGTATGTAGTGGGGGACTAGACCGGACCCTAGCCCAGTATAGGCCCCACCCCACCCATATCCC
>JAOWBN010217237.1:0-25342 GCA_028565015.1 Pinguicula moranensis
GTGTAAATTAGCAAAGATCCATGGTCAAAAGATCTCTGAAATTTTTGTTATGTATGCTTAACACACACTTATGTTTAAGCTTCCGCACAAATTTTGCATCATGACATGTAGTATAACTTTTGGAGATCTTACATCTAGATGGTACTTGGAGTAGCTGCCATATGTCCTACGATTCTAGAAGCCCAATACTACTATAAACATGTGAAGGTAGTCTCATTTTGTAGTAGGAATTTGAGTTGTGAGTTTGAGAGAACTTAAGCACTTGTAAGCTCTTCATGTGACTTCATCGAGCATCCTTGTAATCTTTAAAGTGCATAAACGTTGCAAGTTGGGGAGAGTGTTTCACCATATCTTTGTGTTATTGTTTCGAGTGTGCCTTCGTTCCCATCACTTTCTATCTCTAAACGTAAGGCTTACTAGCTTGGGGCTAGGTCGCATGGGTTAAAGCTGGAAAACTTTATAAGCTGATATTTACATTGTGAAAAGTGGTATCAGAGTTGTGTTAAGCTCTTGTTCATGATGAGTGAAAAAAGCAAACAACTGGCGGATGAACGAATCCTCGTATTGGAGCCACGTTTGGAAAAACTAATGCCAACTGATGTCGAGGCTAGTATTGTGATAATATTAGGGGCAATACACTCAATCACGCTCACAGATGCTAGAACGACACCCGATAGGTTGTCTCGCACAAAATCTCAGGAATGAATTCAAATATAAGTTGAAAGCTTTGGATATTATTGAAGTATTATTCTTGGTTGAGTAAAAGACCGAGGGATGGTCAAGGCATTTACAGCCTAAGGGGCTCAATGCTCAACCCCCAATTATGAGGCGCAGTCGAATTGTCCTTGGACATAGCTGAACGGTCCTTGGATGTTTTCCATGATCCAAAATGAGTGGCTCACGCCATTTATTCATGAGATGAAATTGTCACGATCCAAAACGGGACCAACTATACTCTAACGTGTCCTGAAGTGTAGGATTACGTGTCCGCCCAAGACATGTCCATGGCTCGGGACTTCGATCGAGACACACTAACATCTACCACAAACTTGCCCTTATAATCAATGAAGCTACGATTAGTCCACACCATGGTCCATGTATTTGAGTCGTTTCGGGCCTAATTTGGTACCCACTTACTCACAAGGACCTTACACGCTGGTTGAACTCAACCAAAGCAAAATGGCAGGACAAAATAGAAACTTGGCACAAATAACACAAATGTTGCTCCATTGGCCACGAAAGCATGCTTGTCTTGACCGGTAGCTTTGTTCCGAGCCATCCTCCAATTGCTTTGAGCGATTGGTGGTTTTATTCATGCGATCTTTGCTCCTACTTCCTGGGACGTGTTTTGGCTTATTACAATTGCAATGACATGACTAAGTTTTAAATGACAACCAAATCATACAAATGTATCTTACCGGCTGTCCACGCGTATCGTAGGCCGATCCCTTCATGCCATTCATCGATTCTATCCAGCGTTCATTTCCTTTTGTCATTAGCCTTCCTTTACCACTCATGGTAGTCAAAATCCATAGCTTTGACCTCATACATGGCCGTTGGAGTCGGGGTTGGCTTGGGTGGCTTAGATGCTTCTACATCATTCACCCCGGGTTGAAAAGAACTCAACCTTGAGTTCAAGTAGTGAAGGTTTATCTGCCATGGGGGGTTGTATAGTTGCTTTCATGTGCGGTTGTTGGATTTGGTGTGCATCTTGCGCACAGGTTGCCAACCTATCCGTTTCTTCTCCCTTTGTGTCGATCCTTTCGCCAATGTAGGCCACGAACGTTAAGCCATCTCCCATGCCATGGATTGGTCCGCTTCCACGCAACTTCCTTGGGGTGGAGTGATGAGCCGACTCTATACCTAATAAATGCAGGCTACTTGAGTCTGATTTGGCTAAATAAGGATGATGGGACACGCCTTTTATATATGTTTTCCTTCCTTTTGCATAAATAAGTCATTTATTGCTCTTTGAGAGAAAAGGAAGAGAAACAACCCCAAAAACAGAGGTTTTGTCCCAATTATCCAAGGTATGATACCAATTCCTGATCACATGACTATGCAAGGTGATATTCCACGGCATATTTGGTAGGTTGACATATGTAACCCTATACTGTACTGGAAACTTTCATGGGACGCTACTGAAGTGGTATAAAAGAAGAAATCAACACAAAGAGAACAACGAAGCACGGGAGTAAGATTGTTCAAGAAAAGAGGGTGTTGAGTCACCATCCTTAAACTCTGATCCATTCTCTTCTCGCCTTGTGATGAACTCAATATTGTGTGTTTGTAGACTGGCTCATGCCTTAAGCATGAGCTAAACCATTAAATCCAAGGGAACAATGTAACCCTTGAGGAACTCGGGGAGATTATTGAATGTTTACCATGTTTAGTTGTCTTTATGGTGGTTGACCTTGCTGTTTTTCATCCTCATCTATTTATGTCTGGTTAACGTGAGTAGATTCACTAAGTGTAATGGAAGGTCGAGAGACACAAGTTTGGCTAGACATAGTAAGGTCCACATCGGTTGCTATAGCATGGGAATGCCTATAGAATCGGTGCTACCATGTGACGATCACTTGATAGCAATGTCTCTGGTCTATTTGTATGTGATATCGAGATATGCTCATCTATAAACCAGAGAAGGACACTTATAGCGCGAGAGAGATAAGAGTCTAGGATAGGTGAATCCGGTAGGCACAATATGACAATTAATCCATGACTAATCATATTATAATTCTACCCGATGGCTTTAGTTGTGAAGTTGCAATCCCCCTGTATGTCTCAAACCTTTGTACTAGATCTATGTTTATTCCACTGCATTTTAATTATCTTTGTTCATTGCTTAATATGTAGCTTAATGACTAGAGTAGTATAAACATCAACTTAGTTTTATTTTGTTCAAAGTGCACGCAACTTGTGAATGTTAGGGATTGTTTATCCCAATCCCTGAAGTTCGACATCCTTATAATCTCTATATTAGTTATGCGACGTGTACACTTGCAAAGCAAAGTGCATCACATATGTGCGCATCATGGAGGGTCAGTGACTAGGTAGTTCACTGTGAGCCAAGTTTTTGGATCGATGGGATAATAGACGACGACCTTAGTTTGTGGCTTCCACCTTGCACGACCAGTGGTTGCGCTATTTGTGTGCTGTTGCTCCCCATCTTCGCCTAGTGACACTCGGTCAGTCATCTTAGTTGGCAAATGGTGTGTTGTGCCTGGTTGCAAGGCACATTTTCGGACGTTGCGGCCAAGGCCACCCCGATGTGCCATGGGATTGATGTGGGACAAGGTGCCCCCTTGGTGTTGTTTCACTCCAAATGCTTCTGAGCCAAGTTTTGGCACTTTACTTGTGTAATCGTGGTTAACCTCGCCGATACTGGAAGTTACCGTTGCCTTCAATAAACTCGACATGCTCCTCAAACCAGCACAAACTTCGTCGGCCTACCACTTGGGCCACCATGTCTAATGCCTCAAGTTGGTACTCTACTATTGTTGGCCGATGGACCTTTGCCTTAGTCCATTGTGCATTCTATGGAACCGGGGATGTCCCTGAATGCTCCTCATTGATGTCTTCCATGGTCTGTTTAGGCCATCCATCATTGAACCAAAGCAAGGAAAGTGGAAACACTTCTTTGTTCTTGCCCGATGTGTGCAACATCTTCCTTTGGGTAGGGGCTAGGACTATATTCTTTCCTTTTAAGCTAGAGGAATGTGTATTCTTTCATCCATCATGGGCCACGCTTCGATCATACTACCACGGTCGTTCCAGGGGAATGTGACGAGCATACATTTTGGCCGCATTATACCATGACTTGTCAAAGTATTTTTGTCCAATTGAGAAAAACACAAGGCATTGGCGATTTACCATGACCATGTTCCCCTTATTGAGCTAGGACATGGTGTATGGATTGGGGTGTGGCTCGGTCTTTATCTCGAGTTTGTGGGCAGCCTACTAAGCCACTACATTCTCATAACTTCACCTATCAACGATCAAATTGCATACCTTGCCCCCTATGGTGCAAGTGGTCTTGAAGATGTTGGTCCACAACCAATCATCATTGGACTCTTCCTTGGGGGCGAAGAGAGTCTACCTGACAATAAAGTTTGTGTGGCCATTGCCTTGCAAATGTTGTCTTCCTCCTCATCGAACACTGGATTGTCCTTTTCTTGGTACTCATGATGATCCTCGATCATCAAGTTCTTGCCACAGTTGTTTGCAGTCTTTTTGCACTCATTTGATATGTGGTCAGGCTCTCCACACTGAAAGAACTTAATGGTGGATGTGTTGGCATTGTTTAGAGCGGGTTTTCCATTCAGACGATTGTCTACTCGCGCCTCTTTGGGTGCATCCTTCGCCATGGTTGATTTGCCCTATGCACCACCCGACCGAACTTTTTGAGACTTTGTCCTTGGCTTCTTCTATTGCCACGCCATGTCTAGAGCTTGCTGATCGGCCTTTGAAATGGTCCACAATGATTGGAATAGCAACATATCTTGAATGCTAGTTCATAGGCTACTAATATAGCGGCCTACCAATTGCTCCTACGACTCGACAACGTTCCTTGCCACGAGTCGATAGAATTCCTCTGTGTATTCTTTAATATTTCGAGTCCCTTGCCTCAGTGTATGAAGGCGTTGCTACAGAGACTGAGCATGCCCGAAGGGAAGGAAATGGCTCCACATTTTCTTTTCTATCTTCTCCCAAAATACAATCTTCGAATGCCCTTGGCGCTCACGGGTTCTTTTAGTCTGTTCTCACCAAGCCAAAGCTCATCCTTTGAGCTTGATGGAAACAAGTTTCACCCTCACCTTGTCAGGAACCGCCTTGTGTTTGAAGATGCGATATACTTCGTTGATCCAATCAATGAAGCCCTCAGGTTGTAGGGAACTTGAGAGCAACTCCACCTTGAATCCAAGGCATGAGGTTCGCTCCTTTCGGTCATCATGTACATAGTATCGGGGATTGGGCTCATAATGGTAAGAAAATCAATTTTCTTCATCATAACAAGGGTCCTGTTGGTGGCCCCGAGTTTTGGAATCCAACCTTCGAGTGAGATCCACATTTTATTGCTTCATCTCCTTGACCAACTCATCTCTACGATCCTCTCAATCATGGGAATGCTCTTCAGCATCGAAGCTCCGGAACCCTCATCCATAATTCCATGTCATTTTATCATTCTACAAGAAGATGAGGTATCAAGGCTCTGATACCAACTGATTATGGGGACAGTATTGTGATAATACTTGGGGCAATACACTCAATCACGCTCAAAGATGCTAGAATGATACCCAATATGTTGTCTCGCACAAAATCTCAGGAATGATATTATTGAAGTATTCTTCCTGTGTGAGTTAAAAGACCGATGGATGGTCGAGGCATTTATAGCCTAAGGCACTCAATGCTTGACCCCCAATTATCAGACGCGGCTGAATGGTCCTAGGACATTTTCCATGATCCAAAAAGAGTGGGTCGTGCCATCTCTTTAGGGGATAGAATTGTCTCAATCCAAAATGAGACCAACGATACCCTGAAGCATAGGATCACGTGTCCGCCCATGACATGTCCATGGATTGGGACTTCAGTTTAGACAAACTAATATCTACCACAATCTAGCCCCTATAATCAAGGAAGCTACGGTTGGTCCGCACCATGGTCCATGTATTTGAGTCATTTGGGGACAAATTTGGTATCCACGTACTCTCAATGACCTTACACGTTGGTTGTACTCAACCAAAGCAAAATGGCACGACAAAATAGAAAATTGGCACGGACAACACAAATGTTGCTCCATCGGCTGGGATAGCGTGCCCGTCTTGACAGGTAACTGTCTTTGTTATGAGCCATCCTCCAATTGCCTCGAGTAATTGGTGATTTTGTTCATGCGATCTCTGCTTCTACTTCCTAGGAAGTATTATGGCTTATTACAATTGAAATGACACAAAGTTTTAAATGACAACCAAATTACACAAATATGCCTTATCGGTCATCCATGCGTGTCGTAGGCCTATCCCTTCGTGCCATTCGCCGATCCTCTCGAGCGATTGACAATGTGCCCAAGCATTCACTTCCTTTGCCCTTAGCCTTCCTTCCCCGCTTATGGTTGTCTCAATCCATAGCCTTGGCCTTGGCCTTGGCTGTTGGGGTCGGGGTTGTCTCGGGTGGTTTAGATGTCCTGCATCACATTCATAGGGGAATGCCAGACTTCATGGTGGTTTATGATCGTGTAGCCTCAACAACATTCAAAACTCAATTTCTACTTCCAGACGCGCTCTAGATGACATGCTGAGTTTTGTCGAGACTCACATATCTTCCTTGAAGGAAGAATTTGAGATGTACGCTGGTCAAATCGGTGATGACCTAAATGCAAAAATCCAAAATATCATGATGGAGATGGCCCTGTTGAAGATGGCAGTGGCACATCCTAGTGGATAGGATTGCACATCCCATTCAAAGGTTCATGTCCCATATCCCAATTCATTTACTGAGCATGCTGATGGGCTAATTTTATACTAATTTATCGAGTCATTTTTTACTAGTCCTTGTTCATTTCTCGAGTATTTTTCATGTATTTTGTGTTCATTTTACTTGTTTTCTTTTCATTTCTGTCTTTAGGTTCCCGGGAATGATTTTTGTTAAAAGAGTCTAAAAAGGAAAGGAAATGAGCTAGAAATGGCAAAAGAAGGCAAGGACGCAGTTGTACAGCTCCACAAGATTGTATCTCTCTGTCCATGTATAGATTCAAACTCGGTGATCCTAAATTCTATAAAAACTAGAGTTCAAGCGCTTTCAGATGGTTTATCACAAACCTTCTAGTTTGTCCCGTATAAGCACTAGAAAAATGTTAAACTTTGAACATGTACAAAGGAACATACAACAAATTCTGAGCGGGAATCCAATGATTTTTTGCACCATGAAATGCCATCTTTACCCCAACTTACTCCACTTCTATATAATGACTTCCACAAGACCAAAATCGTAAGTCTTCTTAGGAGGCACACACCTACGTTTTCTTTCTCTCTCATTTTGCTATTTTTTTGCTCCTCCTTCTATCTGATTTGTAGATCTGGATCTAGGGTTTTCTTTTGAAAAGGAAAAGAGATATCTCCAGCAAGCTTTTGGGCTACCCACTTTGGAATAGGAGTTGAGGACCAATCTTTCTAACTTACTTGTTGTGTCAACTTTGCAAATGGAAAGATTTCCTTATTGCTTTAGTTTTAATATTTTATTAAGATTTGCATATGTTTGTCTATGAATTATATGCTTTCTCATGGACCTGCCTTGCTAAGCAAGTTGTATGGGTTTTTGAGACATTATTCATATGCTTGGGGTGAATGGGGGTTTGGACAGATATCGAAGTTGGGTTTGGGTCCTATTTATTGTGTTTATTAATTATTACCTATTATTCTCCTTTGGTAGATTGATCACGCTCCTTAGGGAAACATAGCTAGCATAGAGAATTTGGAGGATCGACTGACTAAAACTTGGCTCCAAGTAGACCTACATAAATAGGCATCTAAGTTAATTATGGCTATGTAGGTTCTAAGTCCCGACTCCTATGTTTGTGTTGTGCCCTAAGGCGAATCACCTAGGGCATTTTGTATTGACATTTTAATGTTTGTATATATGATTCTAGCAATCTTTACTACTTGTTTATTTATATACTTTATTTATAGCATTCAAAATAGTAAAGCGTAGTGTTGATAACCAAGAGTTTGTCACAAAGAGGTTGTGATGGTGAGACCACTCTAATTAGGTTATCATCACTGAACATCCCTAAATGTCGTATTAGCGAGACGAGGCATTACTAATATGGATAGGTTAGCATAATGAAGTAGTTGATCTCATCAACTATAGTGTAATGACACATAAGATTGAACATGGATGCTTGTAGTTGACAAGTACATCAGACTGATCCGCATAGAGATAACCATTTTGTCAATGGTTGATTCTGTAAAGGTGTAAAGGATCCTTAAACTTGAGGTCACCATAGAGATTTTGAGTATGGATATCACTCTTTTATTTTAATAAGAGTTCAACCATAAATGGGTAACAATGGGTAGTTTTGGGAGTTGTTTAAAGTACGGAATGATTGTGAATGATCAATAAAGGATTAACCGTTTCTAAAACCTTAGGAGAATATATCTCTATGACTACTTGTAAGAAGTCATGGAATATAATGAGTTTCTAATTACTACCTAATGATCATGACTTTCGGTACCAAAAATCATATGTATATTAATGAGGATGATAAATAACCTCTATAGACAAGATTATGGATATAATATTGGTGAAAGGATATTAATTACATGGGAACTAGTTCTTGAAAGGATAGTCTCCTTACATGACTATTCTCAATACTTGGGAGCCATGATATTTTACTAGAGGTCTTTCACCGTCTATGGACAAGAATTACGGATTAATGAATTACAAGTGTTTAATTCATTAATCATAATTTGATTATATTAATTCAAGGCCTATTGCAAAGTTATTCAGGACCTATAGGGTCAAACATATTAGCATCATTCACTTGAGGGTTAATTATAAAATTATAAAAACTTTGGGGTAAGTTTCAGAATTTCTGAAAGCTTTGGGTAGTTTTTGGAATGTCCGAAACCAATGGAAGTAAAATTGGAATTTATGAAACTTTAAGGGCTTGTATGTAATTATGGGGCCACAAATATAATATTAGAAAGTTTGTGAGATTTACATTAAATACATCAAGACTCCTATATGAAAGACTTCTAGCAATATAAATATATATGTGATATAAATATATAAGGTTGTAAGAACTCTTTGCCAATTAGATTACATGCAACTGTTGCATGACCAATCTAAACACATGCAATAGTTGCAAGACCAATAGAATTACATGCAATCTTACACAAATATATAAAGAGTTATATATATATATATATATGTGTGTGTGTGTGTGTGTAATGTGTAGAAAGTATATACAAGTCAAGTGCAAATGTAAGACCAAGATTGAATTCTTTGGACATGTGTTTACATCTAAGGCACATGAATACCTCTATAAATACCCTAACATATACATATGTGATAGGTTAATCCATTTTCATAGTTTTGATAGAATTTTGAGAAGTTCATATGATGAGAATTTTTGATAGTGGAGTTGAGAACTTATTTATGTGATACACGGATTCACGAAAATATTAGAAAAAATGTGAAGAACGAAAATAAAGCTGATATGATCAAAATAACGGTGGAAAAAAATGAGATGGAAGAAATGTTTTATGCTGTAGAAACGAAATTAAATATGGATAATCACTGTTAGCCAAATGCTACGCTAGAAATGAATACAAATCAACGGTTAAATCGAACGTCTACCCAAAGATCTACTATATGACCACCATAAAAATCATAGAATAAACCTTTATATGAACCCTAAGATACGTGCAATCTACTTCTCTTTAGAATAAGAATTTAAATAAACAATAAAATTTCAATCAAGTTCGTAAAACATTCATAAAATTATGGGTACTTTAACAAAACTCAAAAATTGTCTTTATATAGGCAAAAAAAGACTTAGGATTATGGTTCTTTTTCTTAGATTTAATTGGACTCCTGCCTAATTCAAATTCTAAAGAAAAGGAAAATTTTCTAAGTAAATAATCATTCTCAATGTAATCCCTAAAAAATAAAAATTTACCAAAATATTAGGACTGCTACCAAATTTCAAAATTTAATGGTCTACTAGACATAATTAAATTAAAGAAATAATAGGACAATTAATTGATCTTCTTTTGCCGCTAATTTGCAGTGACCGTGACCCACCACACGTGTAACACCCCATATGCTCGATCTGGTCTCTATGAATCATGTGTAAACTTCTAGTTTGAGAACAGTATGTTCCGAAATACGTAACTCACCATTGGGCTGTTAGAATTTGATCTCATTTGGTAAGAATACGGCTTGATAAGTCCTCGAACACTAGGTAAACTTCCAGTTCAATTAGAACACGTTGAGACTCCAATCTCTTACAATACCGAGACTGTGCAGTGTTGCAAATAGGAAATTGTGAATAAACCAAAAATAGTATGTTAAAAAACTAATATCTCACAATCGGACCATTCAAATCTGATATCCTTTTGTCAGAAAGAAGATCGATGAGTCTTCTGAATCTACTTAAATATGCAGACCGATCCGGCCAAGTTTGTGCCTCCGATTGGAAGAAATAATGAAATTGCATTTTGCTGTAATGTACATCACAGGGTCAAACTACTTTAAACCATACAAGAATTCAAATGCGTCTCGAGCCTACAACATTCACATCATCCCCTCCCTCTTGGGAAGGATTGTCCTTGAATCCAAATTTTCATGTGCAGTAGAACCTTCTCCATTTCTTGGAAAAATTCGCCCTTGAATCTTGATCTCATGGTTGATTTTCTTCAATAAATCATAAGGACCATTCACATACAAATTGCTAGAAATAGAACACGAGATCATTACAAACCTGTATGCATGCCGTGCAAGCACTCCACATGTACATTGTGTGCGGCAAGGCACACACCAAGACCACTTTTCATGATCTCATCTTATTGAGCCTAGCCAAGGCCCGACTTGCTGTTAAGACACACAGGAGTATTGTTTACTCTCTAATGAACAATCTGACAAATCTTCATTCTTTGACGAGCGCTCTCGTTCATGTACAGAATAAACCCCCAATGGAACAGTGATTCAACACTCACCCCTATTGGGCAAAGTAAGGTGTGAATTCTATCTCGTACCAAGGGTTCTCGGTTATCCACTTCATTTGAATCTAAAGATGCAAGGAATTCGACCAGTGCGATTGCAGAGAGTTCTTAACAAACAAGTCAAAGAACCAAACGTCATGGACCGGGAGATATTAGTTTATTTCGTTAATGGAGATTAGAGATATTATTATCATATCTCGGTCAGTCCTATATGGAAACTCTTTTCCACGTATAAGCATCTCCATCTAGGCGACGCTAAGCCAACGACCTGGATCATCCACTTCTGTCAAAAGGATTTTTGGACAACTCCAATGGTCATAGAACGTCTTGAGATCCCAACTTAGAACTTTCCAGAACATAATCAGCACGACCACATACTTTGTTTTAGATTGCATATCTTGAAGTTCAATCCTCCCACTAGACACTTCATACTGAATAGTCAAGGTATATCTATTGCATTTATGGAATCTTGATATTTTGATTTTATATCCACACATAATATCAATGAATTAGGCAAATATAAATTTCATTCAATGGACAATTCAACATTCTATGGTTCAATACATGACTCAAAGGGTACCAAGTCTAACAATCTCTCACTTGCTCTATAGCTTAGAGAAAAATGGCCCATGTCACGTAGTCCTATAGAGTAAAAGTATTTCTCGAACTTTCTAGACGGCAGCGTCTTAGTAAATG
The DNA here is from genome assembly GCA_028565015.1 of Pinguicula moranensis. Taxonomy (NCBI): domain Eukaryota; kingdom Viridiplantae; phylum Streptophyta; class Magnoliopsida; order Lamiales; family Lentibulariaceae; genus Pinguicula; species Pinguicula moranensis. The sequence goes on from JAOWBN010217237.1 coordinate 11,418, forward strand.
GGTCATCTAGATTGTCCTCAAAAGCAATCTTTTACGGTTGTGTCTCCCTGATGTACTATATCTTTGATGAGATGATACTTCCTCTCGATATGCTTCGACCTCTTGTGGCTTCTTTGTTTCTTGGAGTTGGAAACAACCTCATTGTTGTCACAATAGAATGTTATAGCCTTGTCCATGCTTGGACTGACTTCTCGCTCGACCAAGCACTTTCGAATACAAAAACCATGCGTGGATTTCTTAGAATCCTTGTCAGCTTTGAAATCAGAGTCAGTGTATGCCATGACGATCATATCTCAGCTTGAGTACACTAGCATATAGGTTCTCATTCTTCCAAGATACTTGAGAATAGTCTTGACTGTAATCTAGTGTTCAAAACCAAGATTTGATTTATATCGACTTACTATGCCCACAACATAGAAGATGCCAAGCCTTGTACACAACATGGTGTAGATTAAGCTTCCCACAGCCAAAGCATAGAGCACATGTCTCAATGCCTCTTCCTCTTGAGGCATCTTAGGACATTGTTCCTTCAAAAGGACAATTCCATATCTTGGGGGGAGGTTTCCCCTCTTGGAATTTTCCATCATATACTTGACAATCATTTTGTCTATATAGTATGCTTGAGATAGTTCTAACATCTTCTTCTTGCAATCCCTAATCACTTGGATTCCACGAATGTAACTAGCTTCCCTCAAATCTTTCATTTCGAACTAGCTGGCTAGCCAATTATTTACTTTTTTCAATCTTGCTATATTGTTTCCAATTTGTATGATGTCATCCACGTGAAAAACTAGAAAAACTACAACATCACCATCTGTCCTCTTGTACAAACATGTTTCATCATCACTTAGATGAAAACCGCAATACTTGATTGTTTCATCAAAGTTTGTGTTCCATGATCTAGAAGTTTGCTTCAATTCATAGATGGATCTTTGTAATTTGCAAAGCTTTTTTCTCATATCCTTTGGTGATGAACCGTTTTGGTTGGACCATGTATATGGTCTCCTCAAGATGTCCACTTAGAAAAGTCGTCTTGACATCCATTTGCCATATCTCATAGTCGAGACATGCAACTATACACAAGAGAATACTGATCGACTTGAGCATAGCTACAGGGGAAAAAGTCTCTTCATAGTCAACTTCTTCCATTTGGGTATAACCCTTGGCAACTAGCCTAGCCTTGAAGGGCACTACCTTCCCATCCACTCCCTTTATCTTATTGTAAATCCATTTGCATCCAATGGGAGCCACATCCTTAAGAGGGTCTACTAGAATCCAGACAGAGTTAGAATGCATTGATTTTATCTCTTGGTTCGTTATTGCCATTTCTCCTTATCAGGGTCATCCATTGCACTTCTAAAGTTCGATGAATCCTATCTTTATTCTTGGTTAGAATCATGTGCTTACCCAAGTAGTCCATAGTGTTAAACCTGTCTCACAACCCTCCCACTGCGATAAAGCGGTACACGAATAAGTGTAGGTTCCTTTCCCAGAGTCTCATCAGGGGTTGGGTCGATCTTGTCTATCTCAAAATCTTAAAGTAACACCTTACTTTGAGAATTAAGGTCAAGAACATGGTTGTCTCACAACTTTGTGTTTCTGATTCCTATTGGATATTGTACAAGCAATTCTTGATTGTCTGATATCCTTTTGTTATCTATGAGTCTTAGCCATCCCCTATTTAGGTTTCAACTTTTATTTTCTTATATTTGTCATACAAATCTATAAAATATATTTATTTTAAGTTCCATAAACAAATAAAGTTATATATAATAAAAATATCAATATACAAATATTTTTTTTACATAAGTGTACCAAAATTTATAAATCAAAGTTGTTGGTTTTTTTGATAAGCCAAAATTCATTAATAATAAAAGGAATGAACAACTTTCTTACCAGGGGTAAGAAAATACAGAGAGAAAAGGAAAAGAAAAAGAAAAAACGGAAATGAGGAAAGAACATAACATGCTCCAAGATACAGGAATTCAAGAACATATGGTACATACATCCAATATGGGGTAGTGAAATGGAGGCGAAAGTGATCATATAACTCCCAGCTATGCAGGCTGTCATATAATGACTACAGGGGTCATTATCTTACTACAAAACCTAGCTCAGCCTGTGTACGTTATAGTATCAAGGTCAAGAGATTACTGCGAAACCCCTTAATCAAAGGCTTTGGGGGTAAAGCAGCAGTGATCTGCTGACTTTCAAGTATGTAGGCCGCCCAAAGGCTACAAGAGTCTTTGGTGTAGTAGTTAGCAGAACTCAACCTGTTCACCTTATAGCATAATAGTCCCGTGATTTTTTGTCACCCTTTACTCCCCTTGAGATTTACAGGCCATGCTAGGAGTAATTGATCTCGAGCACATTTTCAACATACAATGCCTCCTTTAGTACCACCCCTGTGGCCAAAAGGAAGATTGAACCGAACATGCTGCAGTGTTCACTCAACAACTCTTGATTTTCAGCCTGACAGTCATGGTGTAGGACATCTATAGGGGGCACCCCGATAACATAGAATATGAGCTGATGAGAGGGTCCGTAGCATCCACCTAACCTGTACTACCACAAAGTAAGGAGATAGTTACATCAGTATAAACATGAGAGTGATGCAGAGGAAACTACTCAGTTTACTATATCAAGTGGATTCACATCGCCTGGAAGCACCAGTGCCTAGTGCAACCTAGTACGCATGGGAGGTCAGCTCATAAGAAAGATAGTTAATGTCTAATAACTATCTCAAAACTCAAGGCAAGAATAAGGATTCAGTAGCCAGTGAGTTAAAGAACAGGGAAAAAGAGCCATACATCTTATGGATCTTAATCTCAACCAAAGCGCTTGTTGAATGAGTTGGATTAAAGACTGCAAATTTACCTCATGGTTATGAAAATGTGAGTTATTTCTTGCCCTCCAGATCTTCCACAGTATGGCTATCCAGACTGATTTCCATGCATCAGTATTGATGGCATCAGGTTTCATTAACAGAAAGTTGTGGAGAGAGGGTTGGCAGTGTAGAGATGCATCAGTATTAGGCTGCTGCAGGTGCTGGTGTTTGGGGAGCAACCGGTGATGGATTCCCTGCCAAACAAGACAGGTAAGAGAGCATGAGCTGAATAGGTGAGCCAAAGTTTCCTGAACTAACAAGCAGAGGGGGCAGTTTATAATAAGCTGTTGGGGAATAATATATCTCTGCTTGAGGGAGGCCTTCACTAGAAGGGCATTTTGGCAAGCTCTCCCAGCCAGGATAATTTCCTTAATTGGAAAGAACTTGTTCCAAGTTCTAGACTGATTAGCCAGCCTGTAATTGTTAAACCATTTGTATTTCAAGAAGAGAGTGTTGCTCCCACTTCCAAGCTTGATCGTGATAGCTTGCTGGAGCCATGTGTCTTGCAGAGTGTCTTGCAGTTCCTTCCACCATGAAGAGGCATATCTGAGGCCTCTTTTTCTTCCTCTCATTCCTGGAGTGTACGGCTGTGGAGGTTTTAGTTGTCTGAGTCCACCTACTGATAGCACACCCTCTTGACCATATTTTGCCATTATGATCTCATTTGCTGGATTCTTGGCACCTGATAAAAAATTTTAACCCCAATTACCTAGCATGGCATGGTTGAAGGAGGCTATATTACGCAATCCTAGGTCTCCTCTATCTTTAGGCTGTGATATTTTGTCCCAGGAGAGCCATGCCACTTTCCTGCAGGCCTTAGAGCTACTTCATAAGAAATCCCTTTGAATGGCAACTAATATTTTCAAAACCATAGGTGAGGCTTTATAGAATGCTAGGTAGTGAGCTGGTATAATTGCCAGAACTGAGTTGATGAGTACAAGCTTACCTCCAGATGACAGATGACTATGGTTTCAGGAGCAGAGAGCTTTTTTATATCTGTCAATCACTGGAGTCCACCTAGCTTCTCTATGGTAATTCCACCCTACCTGGAGGCCAACATATTTAAGGGGAAGGCATCTGGTCTGGCAGTTTAGATAAGCTGCCATTTCATCTAGCCTCTGAACAAGAATATTTAGGCCAGTTAAATAGCTTTTCTTGTAGTTGATCCTTAACCCGAGAGCAGTTCGAAGTTTTGTAGGATGGCGTTGTTGGTCTTTACAATGTTCCATGAAGTCTTTACGGTTCGAACATTTGTTATACATGTTTTGAACTTTTAAGTTTTATAAGTTAAAAAAGGTTATAAATAAATAAGTTTTTAAGTTTGACAAGTTAATAAGTGTTTAAGCTTTTATGTTTTTAGATTTTATAAATTATATAAGTTATATAAGTTTTATAAGTTAAAAATGTTTATAAGTTATATAAGTAATAAGTTTCTTAAATTTTATATGTTTTACAAATTATATAATTTTATAAGTTTATAAGTTTTATAACTTTTCAAACCCTAAAAACTCTAAAATACCTAAACCCTTAAATTTACAAAAATTTAAAATTAAAAAAAATAAATAAATATATGGCCACCTTTTTCGGCGGTTTTCACCGGAAAACCGCCGAAAAAGGTGTCTAGATTATATTTTTTTTAATTTTTGGACGGATTTTTTGATAGAAAACCATCGGATAATTCACCCGTCAAACCGTCGAAAATAGTTTGTCAGCTAGAATTGTTTTTTGAATTTTTTTGGCCTCCGTCCAGTTTCTATCTTGTTGAAACCTCCGGATTTCATTTTTTTTAATCTAAACCTCCAATTTTAGAAACCTCCAGTTTTAAAAATCTCTAGTTTTAGCCAATCCAAAAATCGACGATTAGCCAATTTTCGGTTAAAATTTCCCATGTCTACTTATGAGAATAATGCAAGTTCTAATCCTTAGATTCATTTGCGACATTCCTAAGTCCAACTCTTAAACTTAAGTCACATTATGGCGTATAGATCTTTGCTTAGCGTATAAATCTCTATTTTTAACTATTCATTTAAAACTACCTATAATAAACATTTTATTATTAATTTTTAATAAACAAAAAAATAAATTTTACAGCCCAACCTAAATTCATTATCAGCCAAGGTATGCATTTAATAAGTTCTCTATCTCTAGTTTACTCTAAATTTACTAAATGAATGCACACTAATGCAAATACACAAGCATGAGCTAGTGGGCTTCCTATTTCTACATGCATGTAATCCCATATTCACAATGAAATATCACATAATGAAAGCGAGTAAATATGGTGAGGATTTGGGCCGGGTTACCCTAGGCAAAGACTAAATTAATAAAGAAAGATATAGTCTATTACAATTAATAGTCTTGATTCTTCAAAGATTTGTTTTTGGAAATCTCTCCATCGTTCTCGGATTCAGTCTTCATGAAACAACCCAAGTAAGGAAAATATGGTGACCTAATGGATGAAGTGGGTTACCGGGTGGTTATCCAGCTCAGCAATCGTGCCATCATGTGCATGCCCAGCGCACTGCTGCTGAAGTTGCGCGCTTGGATGCACAACGCAAACACCCATCGCTAGCATGGGCAATAATGCCCACTGTGCACGCTGACGCCCACTGTGCATTCTGATGCCCACTGTGTAGCGCACAACGAAGGCCCATCGCACAACACCTCGACGATCATACACCTTGGTGCTGCCACAGGTAGGGGCAAGGGTAGCCACCACCTTTTGGTCATCTGCTCTATATTAATCTTCAATTCCTCCAATTACAATCATTTCCAAATACAAGAAATGCGAGAAATAAAAATTTTACAATAAAATTTCCTAAGTCCCACATATAGGCTAACAATCAAGCTACTTTGACCAAGAGTAAAACCTATAGAACCAATTAAATTACAGTCACATCCCCACAATCCAAAATATAATATTAAGAAAAATAAATCAAATATCACCACGAGAGATATTAGCCCACTTGAATATTAAATTTCAAGTAATGCATGCGTGGTACCAAAGTAAACCTAGCTTCTATAACACTTGTTGGTTTTGGTGCAGGTTAAATAATAATCATATTAAAATCTAAATCACCCATTTAGTCGCAAGGTTCTAATCATAATTACGGAAGAACCATAAACATGCCATAGATATGCATTAACTTTAATAATATAAATAAAATATGCTCGCCATGTAAACATATGAATAAACCAACTCCCAAACGCAACTTATTAAATCCATACGCACAAATAAAATAGATCTAAAGGTTAAAATCAGATTCTTTACCCTTATAGATCTCCAAGCAAACCTCCATGAATTAGCTTTCTCCTCATTTGACTTCGAAACTCACCAAGGTTTCCGACTTATAAACATCGACTATAACTTAAGATAGTGGATCTCTTTTATACTCCCAAAAGAATATATGTAATACATGACCAAGACTCTTTTTAAGGTGTATATCTAATCTCAACACATGAGCAAAGACCGAAGGTGGAAAAAAACTCATTTTCTCTCAACCGTTGTTTAGGGCTCCGTACCCTAGTCTTGGTTGATTTCAAAAATCTCCTTTTGAGTTGTCAAAGACTTGTGTTGTTGCAGGGGTATTGCCTTGTATTTATAATAAGTCATTAGGGTTAAGTCCTAGTTTATTTGCCCAACAAGTTAGAACAATTAATTAATTAATTAATCAACTTTTTCACTAATTAGGACTCCTACCTTAATGAGGATTCTTTCTAATTAAATCAAATTTAATTAATCATTGTTGGGCTCTTAATTTAATCTCATTCAATTAAGCCCCAAAAAAATGAAAAAATAATCCTAATTATAATTTCATGGATTTTTTAATTAACAACTTAATCATAGGCCCAAATTAGACTCTCTAATTCATGGAAAAACAATCTCTCAGATGATTGTACATAGCTTTCTAATGAAACCATGAAGACAAGGTGGGGCACGTACCATCCTCTCCTTCTTGGCAATCGACGCCCTTGAACGGATGGTCATGCATGGTGTATCGCCCATGCGCGTTCATGGAGGCATGAGCACCATTGCACACATGGCTCATAGTCTTGTGCCATGTGCAGTGCTAGAGTACGACACACTACTGTGCGTGCCCATGCACTCGTCTGTGCGCATGGTGTTCTGTGCATGAATTAGGCATGCACAACAAGATGCCGTGCGCACGCGTGATGGCCTGTGCGTTGCACTTTTCCGCTCATTGCCTTGTGCTTTGCCAACACCCAGTGGGAGCTGCACGTGCAGTAGCTACGTGCATCATGCATGCAATGCCATGTCATGGGCACAATTAGGCGGTTGCAAGCGCGATGCGCGCTCACTACCTGGTTGATGCCCGCACGACACGCTACGTGCATGACATGCCCCGTCTACTCTCCCGATGACACGGGTGAGAGGCCCTCCTACCCATACGCTGGTTGAGCATGCGGCAGGACATGTATGTGCCAGTACGCAACCCCTTGCACACGACATATATGTTTTGGCATCTTCTCCATTTTTTTAAAAAAATCATCTTCATTTTTCGTAGTTTCATAAACTTCTCATTATCTTGTGTCTTATTCTTTTGAGCTTTTAAAAGTAAAGTACTACGTCCTTTGTAGGCTATCTAAGGACAGATAGACCCATAAATGGATTAACTACCATGCATAAAACTCTTTCGCCGAGTTACTAATTGTTTAGCTTTGTAAACATACCACTACAGGCACGGGGTCAGACTCTCATCTCATATGGACTTTCTTATTCAAAGATTACTCTAGGAGCGTCCATTGTTATAATCATTGTGTATAGACTATCCTTCACTTAAGGTTAAAAAATAGGTTTAGGTCCAATGTTCGTTATCCCACCTAAATGTCACTTGTGCTACGAGTACGGTTTATGCTTTAATGATCAAATTAATCCGACGAATCTTCATTCGTGGATGAGTACTATCATTCAAGTATCGAATAAACCCCTCATGGTAACAATGATTCAACTCTCACCATGAAACTGGAAGTTGTTGGGTATATGTGAAGTAGCTTGTAGGGTTTTTACCGCACCCCTTGGCAATTCAAAAAACTAAGAGAGTTCTGTACGTTCAAAGTTGAATGAGCATTTAATAAATTTTCCAATCCGAATCACCTCCTTCTCGCCGAAACCTAACAAAACCTCGTTCTCGCCGAAACCCTACGCGATTTTACACCTCCGTCGGCCACTGATGGCCGAGCTGGCAGCGGCTTGGCCGCCGCTGGTGGAGCAATCGACAAAGGCTAAACCACAAGATACGATTGTCAAGTCTTTTGCCTCAATTTTAGGCTCAAATCAAAACAAGGTCGAAGATATGATTCCACTCAAAACGCCATGGATTTGGAAGGGAGAGCCGGCAATCTCCTTCTCCGTCGAAGAAATGGTAAGCCTGAACGAACCATTTAAATTAGCCTTGATCGGAAAATTCTCTCACGGACGGCCTCTGTTGAGGGAGATCCGGCGCGTGATCACCACAATTGGATTGAAAGCGGAGTTTTCGGTTGGTCTTCTCGATCAAAAGCACATCCTACTGCGGTTTAATAGTGAAGAAGATAGGAACCGGATTTGGCTACGGGAGCAATGGTCCATAAACGGGTGTCCGATGCGAGTTTTCCGTTGGACACCAGGGTTCAGAAACAATACGGAATCGAACATTGCTCCGGTTTGGATCAGCCTGCCGAACCTACCTGTTCAATTTTTCAGGCGGGACAGTGTTTGCTCAATAGCCACAAGCGTGGGTAAACCAATTATGATGGATCAAGCCACCGCCCAACTCAATCGCCCAAGTCAGGCCAGGATTTGCGTAGAAATGGATTTAACTAAAGAGCCTCCAAAGCGGGTCTGGATAGTGGCAGGGATTGAAGGCTTTTGGCAGCCAATTCTCTACGAACATATACCACCGTATTGTAGCCACTGCTTTAGACAAGGACACGCAAAGCATAATTGCAAGGTTCTCAATCCAGAGTTATTGCCCGGAAAAGAAGTTCATCCAAAAGCTGATCAAAACCGAAACATTAACAGAGGAAAGGCCGTGGTGACACAGGTCTATAAGCAGGTCACTAAACTGCCACTAGTCACTGGGGATGCAAACCGAGGATCACATGATCCAATCAAGAGAGACCAGCCTGGAGCCTCACAAAATATAAATCTGCAGGGTACAGGTAAGTCACTGAACTCACAAATTCATTTGGGCATTAGTTGTGATATGGTTCATAATGTTGACAATAGAATGAATGCTGATGAGAATGCTGATGAGAATGCTGCTAAAGATCAAAATAATGCTGGTTTTATAGTTGCTGAGTCTGCTGATGTTGAGTCCTTTAAAATGGTAGCTGAGCCTGTGGGTCCCATTATGGCACCAATAAGAGATCTAGTTAACAAGTACCGAAATAGCACATCACATATAAAGGTAGGTGAAATAGATAGAAACAAAGTAGAACTGGTAGATCAAGTAGAGTCTAAAGCAGGTAATGATATGGCTGAGAAAAATGTAGTTGCGGTAGCAAAGGGAAATGTGGTACATGCTGAATCCGACTTTGCCGCTGATATTGAGAAAGTAATATCAAATACCGTGCATAAACAAACTAAACATGCTGACCTTGCTGAACATGCTGACCTTGCTGCTGATTGTGATAATGCTGCTGATTGCATTAGAAATGTTGGTAATAATGCTGCCTGTGATAAATCTGTTGGAAAACATGCTGATTTTACAATGTTTGAGGAACATGATGTAGATCATATGGCTGATGATATGTTTAATAATGCTGATGAGAATGCTGGTGATAATGCTGCTTGTACTAAATCTGATGATCATGTTGATGCGCATGTGGATGACATTTATTTGCACAACTCTGCTGCATATTCTAAATCTGATGAGCATGTTGCTTACAATGCTGCTTGTGCTAAATCTGATGATCATGCTGTTGACAATAACCTGAACAAAGCTGCTAATCGCCATATGTTTGATGAGCAAGTTGGTTTTAATGCTGATTGTATCAAAACTGCCGAACATGTTGATGTTGATGAAGTATCTAAATCTGATATGCATGTTGAAGATAATGTTGCTTGCCCTAAAATTGTTGATGCGCATGTTGATGATATTTGCTTGAACAACTCTGCTGCATATCTTCAAACTGATGAGCATGCTTGTTTTGATGTGGATTGTACTAAATCTGATGACCATGTTGACATTGCAACTGAGAACAAAGCTCCCACTGCCCAATCTCGGCAGTCAGGGAAAACTCAACAAGACACAAAAAAGTCCACGGAACAAACATTTAACCAATCCGAATCCTCTGCCCCAAGGCAGCTCTCTCACAAATCAGAGGGACAAATAAATGATGACACAAGGAAATCAATTCCAGAAAAATCCGAAACAGACACTATTGATATTGAAGCTATCTCTATACACTTACCTCCAATTACACACATTAATAACAATGCCAAATCAGGGGATAAGTCAGAAAATTCACAAAAGGGCACAAGCGCATCCACCAACAGTCCATCAAAATTATGGCACACAGACAACGACAACAATAGTTCAGATGAGGATAGTGAACCCACGGAAACACACAATGTAGAGGAAGTCCTACAACAAAAACACAAAAGTAAGAATATCAAAGCCAGAGAGGAATACTTAATCAACCAAGATTCCAAGAACGCTAAACAATACATCACAAGATCAAAAATAAATAAGAAAAGATGAGCAGATCCCTTTTCTGGAACGCTAGAGGAATAGGAAACGCAGCAACAGTAAACCGGATCAAAAATCTAATTAAGATACATAAGTTGGGAGTAGTGGTCCTATTAGAACCCAAAATAGACAGCCAAAAAATTACCATAATTCAAAAAAGGCTAAAAATGCATGGAGGGCTAACAAACCACGCAAACAGCATATGGATCCTATGGAAAGAACATATAATTTGCACACCCCATTTCGACTCTGAACAATTTTTGGTAGTTAAATTACACAACAAGGAAATTAATCAAGTATGTTACGTGGGATGTGTATATGCCAAATGCACTCGAAATGAACGGAAAACATTATGGTCCGACATCAAAACTATAAGCACATCGATAACAGAACCTCTACTAATAGGAGGAGATTTTAATGTAGCACTAAATCAAACAGAAAAAATAGGAGGGCGCCCAATACATACAGGCTCTGCAATGGATTTTACAGAGATCATTGAAGAATGCAAACTTACAGATGTAGGTTTCAACGGTAGCAGGTTCACATGGTGCAATAATAGAGCTGGGCTGGCTAGAATATACAAAAGACTTGATAGGATACTGATATCAGAGACCTGGTTACTTCAAGCACCAAAAATTGAAGTAACCCATCTACATCGAGGCCTATCCGATCATGCACCATTGCTACTAGAACTCACAGATCTAAATCCCAAACAACCTTCCCGGTTTCAATTTCAACAATTCTGGATTAATCATAAAGGGTTTATGACAACAGTTAAAAACTCATGGGACGAACCAATTGAGACCGATAACGCATTGGTAGCTTTTGGGCTCAAATTGAAAAGATTGCGAAAAGTCCTCCGCTCCTGGAATAAATCCGTATATGGCAACATTCAGGAAAACATTAAGACATCAGAACAAAACCTGTTGCAGCTCCAACAAAACTACGAACTCTCTGGATCTGACCATGATAGAATTAACTGGCATCTAGCACAGGCGGTTCTTAAAAAGAACCTACTTGCAGAAGAAATACTATGGCGCCAAAAATCCAGAATAAAGTGGCTAAAGGAAGGTGACAGAAATACCTCTTTCTTTCACCGAACAGTAAAAACAAGAAGAATCAGAACACATAGCTCTACACTCAAAAACAATGAAAACGAAACAGTGGAGAGGGAACACATCCCTGAACTATTTATAGAACACTTCAAAAATCAACTCACTGCCGAAAACACAATAAATCAACCGCAGATATACGAAAATATCCCATTAATCATCTCAGAAAATATAAACCAAAATCTCGTGAGATGGCCAGATTCTGAGGAGATCAGAGAAACAATTTTCTCAATGGACGGCGACAGTGCCCCGGGCCCAGATGGGTTTACAGGACACTTCTATAAATCCTGCTGGGACATAATCCAAACAGATATACATGCAGCAGTTCACACCTTTTTCTCAGGGCGAACCCTACCAAGCTCCATAACTAGCACGCTAATTTGTCTAATCCCAAAAGTAGAAAATCCTGAAACTTGCTCCGACTTCAGGCCAATCTCCCTATGTAATTTCATAGGGAAAATCATAAGCAAAATAATTTCATCAAGACTAAAAAACATCCTTCCACTCATCATCTCACCCCAACAAAGTGGTTTCGTTAAAGGTCGGACAATAACGGATAACATCCTACTTGCCCAAGAAATGCTGCACTTCCTATCTAAGAAGCAGGAGGGATATAATATTGCAATCAAACTTGATATGGCAAAAGCATTCGATAGAATTGCATGGTTCCACATCATTAAAGTATTGCGTGCATTCGGCTTCTCCGAAATATTCATAGACATGATTTGGAGGTTGATTTCCTCCTGTTGGTTCTCTGTCCTGATTAATGGACAGGTTCATGGGTACTTCTCATCGTCCAGAGGACTGAGACAAGGAGACCCTCTCTCCCCTGCTCTATTTATCATTGCATCAGAGGCTCTCAGTAGAAATCTTAACCATCTAATCATGGATCAGCCCAATCTTCAATATAGGGTACCACCAGGATGCATGGGAATCTCTCATCTAGCCTATGCAGATGATCTCCTCATCTTCACCAAAGGAACCAAAAAAGCCATTTCAGAAATTCTCAAAATACTTTCAAGTTACGAACTCTGTTCGGGACAGATGGTAAACAAAATGAAAAGCAGCTTCATAATATCGGAAAAAGCCCCGCAGTCAAAAATTCTTACACTAAGCAATCATCTAGGAATGAACAGAAGCTATCTACCAGTCACATACCTTGGCTGCCCATTATTCTCTGGGCGGAAGAGGGCCACTTTATTTTCTAACCTGATACATAAAATCGAAAAAAAATTGGAGGGGTGGAGAGGGAAATACCTGTCAGTGGGTGGCAGGATCACATTACTTAAATCTACACTAACAAGCATACCCACATTCCTACTTATGTCTTTGCAACCAAACAACCAAATACTCACCCAAATAGAATCCAAATTTGCCGACTTTCTATGGGGTCGGGAGGAAAACAAGAAAAAGATACACTGGAAAAAATGGAAAGATATCTGCCTCCCCACACAGGAGGGTGGCCTAGGCATCAGAAGGCTAAAGGATATGGCCACTGCTTTCAATCTGAAGTTATGGTGGGAAATGAGACAAGGTGAAACACTTTGGGCAACATTTATGAAACAGAAATACAAACAGAACATCTTCAACCAATGTAACTCTACAACCTCTCATTCACATACATGGAGAAGAATCAAAATGACACAACAAATTATGACATCCAACACACGATGGGAAATAGGACACGGAGAGATTAGCTTCTGGTGGGATAAATGGCAGAATGGTGAAATACTGGCACTCACACACACAGTAAGGAACCCTAATGCAATCATAAAAAACTTCATACAAGACAATCAATGGTACATGCCCGCATTACAAGAAGCAATACCTGACGACCCAATCATCATTGAAAAAATCATAACGACACATATCTATGAAGGGAAAGACACACAGATTTGGGAAGCATCCGAAGACGGAATATTAACTACAAAATCTGCCTGGAATATAATTAGGCATAGAGCCCCACCTCTGGGAAAATTCCAAAGAATATGGGACCCACATATACCCATTAAAATCAGCTATCTCATGTGGAAAGTGCTACACAATATAGTCCCTGTAGACGAAAATATTCGAAAGAAAGGAATATACATGGTATCAAAATGCTCTTGCTGCTCCAAAAACCCACAAGAGGAAACTGTACAACACTTATTTGTGCTGGGGGAACTAGCAGACATAATATGGTCTCACTTTGATACCATATACAATATCTCGCAACAATCACAAACGTTAGAA
>JAOWBN010217238.1:0-13483 GCA_028565015.1 Pinguicula moranensis
CTTTTAATTACTTTTTATATTTTTGTTTTTTAGATAGGCCGATTTGCCCCATTGTCTACCTCTAGATTATGATATGACACATCTCACCACCATAAAGAAATCACTAACTTACACATAAATTCAAAATTTCATAAATGGTTCGGGCCAGCACGGCCCGTTTAGGCTAAATAGGCAGCCGGGCTGGATTCTCTAACTCACCAACCCGCCAAACATGGGATTTGCTAGCCCGGCTCGCCCATTTTTCTACCTCTAACTTATTGTATGGCACATCTCACCATCATAAAGAAATCACTAGCTTACACATAAATTCAAAATTTTATAAATGATCCGGGCCAGCACGACCCGTTTAGGCTAAACAGGCGGGCAGACTGAATTTTCAAGCACGCCAAGTCAGGCTTCGCCCATTTGCCTACCTCTAACTTATGGTATGGCTCATCTCACCATCATAAAGAAATAACTTACACAAATTCAAAATTTTACAAAGTTTTTTTTTTGGTAGTTAAAATATTCATTAAAAGAAATTTTACAAAGTTATATTGTACTATAAGTAAATCCTCCATTAAGCCACTCTTAATGACGATATTATTGGTCGATTATTCCGATCTAATATTGCTTAATTTATTGCTTCACTATGACGCACTAATTCTGGCTTATTTCATGCTAATAATGCCAGAATTAATGGCTCTCTAGGTTTAGCAATAGCTACCATTTTTTTTAATTATATAAAATTTAATCCATAGTCTTGCAGAAGTGTTCCTAGTTTGTACGCAGTGTGGGGGCGGTGTTGGAGCTTAAAGTACAAAGTTCCAGGTTGCTACTGCAAAGGTTAGCGTTGGAAAAGGAAATCCTCGTTAATCGAAGGAAGAAAAAATATATTAAAATAAATCAATTATTGGATCTTGATGGTCTAGGGTTAGTGGAACTACGAGGTAACATGCTAACAAGTATCTCAAATGAGAACTTCAGGGTTTGCCTAGAGATTAAGAAATCGAATCCTATTAGATAAACACGTTGGGGCCACATCCTCGGGTCTTTCAGGACTCGCAATTTAATCGGTGTAACCATTGAAGGCATTGTGGCTTACACCTCGAGGATTAGTCGGATGTTCCAACACCCGGATACCTCGATATAAAAAAACAAAATAAAACATACTAACAAGTAAACACTTATATTTTGTAAAGAAGGGTGTTATAGAGAGCTTGTAAAAGCATAGTTTTTACAGAATTTGGAGGGTGTTTGGCAAAATTCTCAAATATCTTTTATTTTATTATGAAAACATTATTTTATAGTTAATATTGTGTAACAAGTTGTGGTATAGCGACAGTAAATTTAGCTTCTTAGCTTTTATTTTTTTTGGATAATTAATTTAGCTTCTTAGATAATTTGATGGTGTTTGAAAAAATGACCTAAACGCTAATACCACCTTCAGTCACAAGTGTTTTCAACATCATTTGGATAGAAAAATAGAAACTAAAGTTAGATTCTAAAACACTAAAAGATGGGCTTTTTTTGTGCAAAAGCCAAAAGCTACTCAGAAGCTATTGCAAACAGTGTCGGAGTCGCTCTGTACCAGCTTTAGTCAAAGTACCAGCAACAACTTTTTGATAGACAAGCAAAAGCTTGAGCTTAATTTTAAAACAACAGCTTTGTGCTAATAATAAACTAGAGCAAAATGACTCTATTAAATTCTAGTGCTTCTATTTAGTGAAATTGCTGAACTCAATACATCAAATGACGCAATGCATATTGAATCGCAATGGAAATGACCTCTTAGTATAATTACAAGGGTAAGGCCACATACATCTAACCCTGACCCCAACTTAGTTGGTAATATACTGGATACGTTGTGGATTGTAGAGAACTAGGAGTAATTCAGCTGGCAAGATGTTTTTCCAAGATTAAAATAAAACTAAGAAATTACAAAACATATTTTAAAAAATACAAAAATACAAAAAA
This sequence comes from Pinguicula moranensis, assembly GCA_028565015.1. Taxonomy (NCBI): domain Eukaryota; kingdom Viridiplantae; phylum Streptophyta; class Magnoliopsida; order Lamiales; family Lentibulariaceae; genus Pinguicula; species Pinguicula moranensis. The sequence continues at coordinate 1,957 of JAOWBN010217238.1, forward strand.
ATCAAAAGAATGTTAAGTCCCAATGGCTCATTACATGAACCTATACTATAGTAAGACGAAATTCTAGCATGAACTCATCATAAGCTAATGCTAAAAGTAGTACAGTTTCTTGTCCAATAGAAAAATCAAAAAGTCTGACTTCTTAAAAGTCCCTCATGCACCAGTGGGGCATGCCCTACTATTATAACTTATTCAAGAACTCGACTTGTTACAATCTCTTGGTTCCCTATCATAACTTTTTGAATTATTGCATTCTTCAACAAAAGTAGTTAGAAGAGACTAAGACTTATAAAAAAAAAAACCCTTAAAATATATTATTTTAAAATAAAATAAAATAAAAACTATTGATATAAGTATTGAGAGTGACCATAGAGTCAAAAGAAATAAAAACAAAAACAAGTTGTGAATTAAATGAATTACGGGGCGGGCAAGTACCCAATTGCGCGGTACCAATCGCTGAAATCATTCTGAAACGTCAACCCCATGTCGATTAGTCGCATTCGGGTTAATTAGTATCCAACACTAACCACAAGAAACAATTTTTTTGCCTACTAAAGTCACTATCGATCTTGTTGTTTATAGTATATTGACAATTCATAGCTTTTCTGTTTGTTTTTTAATCATTAATAGTTGTAAGTGTGACACTGGTATTAGTGATGAAAATATAAGGAAAAAAAAGGTAGGACGTAGAAGCTTAGGAGACCATATTTATAAGCATGGATTCTAAATTAATTAAAATTATTTTAGAAAATAATAATTCAAATCACCTTAGGATTTTAACTTATATAGGAATCCTAACAATCAAACTTGATTTGTTTCTCCTTTTTCAAGCACCCCTTGAGGTGCTGCTTAATGATGGTTTCAACCAAGCTCAAGCCACGCTTGAACTTGCCAATAAGAGATGCCTTCATCATCTTACCAGTAGGTTCAACAGACTTTATAGCAATAAAAGTACTCGTACTCTCCTTAACCATTTAATGGAAGCTCACTTTGATACGATATTCGATACGAATTCTGATCTTGTTACCAGTTTATGTAGAGTATTCTAATTGTAACAGTCCGATGATGAGTTATTATTTTTGAAATATACTGTAATTAAACTGAAAGTTTGCATGCGACTTATGGAGATCAGATCAACATATGAGATGTTGCACGTGTGGGAGACCATGGCCCCTGCTAGAAGCTTCCAAGAAGGATGTTCATTTTCTTTATTATGTCTTTTAATTGAACTAGTGCATAAGTTGGTGAGAATTTTGAATTTTTATGTAATTAGGTGATTTCATACTTTTTAGGAATTAAGTTAGGATGATCTTCTTACTTAAGTGAGGTCCAATTTTAATAGGATTTAAATTAGGTAGTGCTCAAATAAAGTCTATGGATTAGAAGTTTGGGCCCATTAAAATTATAGACTATTTAAAGACAGATTTCATGCCTTTTCAATACTGATTTTTTACTTGAATTTCATTATGAGCTTTGAGAGAGATCTATTTATTTATTGAATTTCTATTCTGAAGAGAACTAGATTATATGCATCTTGGGGTTCATGTAAATGTTGATTCTATGATTTTTATGTTGATTTTAGAGTAGATCATCCGATAGGCATTTGATCAATTCGTTGGTTAACATTCGTTTCTAGCGTAGTAGTTGGATAGAGGTTGATGTCCCATGCTTTGATTGAGTTTCTACAGCATAAAATAAATTCTTCCATCTCGTTTCTTTTCATTCTTCTATTTCGTGTAATTTTTTGTTGGGTTGCACAATTTATCCATTTTTGTTGATGAATTTTGTTCAATTGGTGTGTTTTTACTGATATAAGAATAAATTCTCAATTCCACATTTACATTCTGCTAGCAAAAATTCACATCACACTTTCTTGTGTTGACTCAAAACACAAGCAACAGTCTTTTCAGACGAACATTTCTCAATAGGAGAAAATCTCTTCATTATCCATCTATTTCCACATTCACTTTTGTAGTTAGAGTCATTAGTCGATTTTGGAACAACAACTCATTTGTTCATGGTAGATCCCTTCAAAACATATGTTTTACAACTTTTTCAGCTTTCATCACTACTAAAAACACCTTTTAGAACCTTCAAGGCACCATCTTTGCCAATAAACTTATGACCACAACAATCCAAAACAGGCAGAGAAATGAGATTTATATCAATACAAAGAACATACCTCAGATCAATCAATGTCCTAATAATATCATCATGCATTTTGATCTTGATAGAACCAACTACAATAACTTTGTGAGGTTACTTACCACCCAACATCACAGATCCTCTGTTAACTGGTTCAACGAGAAAAACCAATCCCTATAGAGACACATGTGAAATGGGCATGCAGAATCTACGATTCATTCATGGTTACACCTCGTACTATCTTCACTCACAACATGAACATCTCCATAATATTCACCTACAACATGGTTAAACTCATCAACAGTCTTATCATTATTATCTTCATTCTTGTTTTGAGGGAAATGACATCGGGTTCTAAGATGTCCCCCTTTTCTACAGTTCCAGCAAATAGCTCGTTGACTAGGCCTTGACTTGGTCTTGCCCCTGTTTGAATTCATGTATCGTGATTACCCTCAAAAATCAACATTTAGAGTTGAATTCAGACCCGAAGTTTCGCCTGAATCTTTCTTGTGCACCTCCTCAATCAAAATCCAATCAAGAATATCATCATATTAGATTTACCAGCATAATTACTTACAGGCATTCTCAAGGCTTACCATTGGCAGTGAAGCCAATTGTATCAGTGCACATATCTCATCATCAAATTCAACTTCAATAGATTTGTAAAAGTATTAAAATCATTAAGATGTTGTGCAACAAACATACCACCTGCCATCTTCAAATTAAATAACTTTTTCACCAACTGTACCTTGTTATTCGCTTCGACTTTTCATACATACCTGACAAAGCCGTCATGAGATTCACAGTTGTCTTCTCCGTTGATGACATTGTGTACAACGGATCTCGATAGGGTTAATCGAATAACCCCCAAAACTTAGTCAATCCAACAAGGTCCAATCAACCTCATCCATCTTTTTCGATCGCTTTCCTAATAGTGGAAGATGAAATTTCGTCTTATTAAGGTAATACTCTATCTGCATCCTCCACTACCAAAATTCACGCCATCAAACTTCTCGATCCCGGATTCCTTCAAATATTTTTTTCATGGCACTGTTCGTGACACTATTTTTTTGTTGAAAAAAATTGAACAGAAAAAAATTGTGTCTCTCGCCTACGCACTTTGAAGACTAAATCAAACAATTAATGGCAATAATTGGACAATGACAACCCTTATATTTTGTTCTCCGCTGAACAAGCTTCACATAGATATCTCAAATTTTGAATTCGTCTTCAGAATCAACGAGAACTGACCTGACAAGTTGCAGTGGCGGTAGGGGTTGCACTAAGAGTTCGTTGGCAAATTACAATACTTCTCAGCTACATTTGAACGTCAAAACCTTAGGGCTTTTATTCTCCACGAGATGGTCTTCAAGGTTGTGCATTCAATTTTCCTATCTACGGCGGCTACCGGTGACAATCTGCCGGTCAAGCAGCAGTGACAACGGTCAAACATGGATTGCATAGTTTTTCAGAAATTGTGCTCCCAAATTCGGACAGCTACAGTAACAATTGGGTGGCTACACTTTAGGGGCTTTGTTCACGGACTTCGTGATTGAACCCTCAGATTTGAGATTGGTGGCGCATGCGGATGGCGGTCAATGATCAACAACGATGGTCAAATCCTTGAATTAGAGTTTCGTGCTAGAATTCAAAATTTGTTTTTTCCTTGTAATAACTACGAACCTGTAGCTCTGATACTAGCAATTAGGGCTAAAAATACGACAACAAAAAACACGAAATCGAATTTACGTGATTCGACCGAAAAGCCTACGTTCACAAGGAGAAAGATAATCAATCTACTAAGAATAATATTCTCGTGATACATAGGAAACACCGAGAAAAATCTCTCAAACCTCATTTTCTCTCCCTAAACTTTTCCCTTATCCTAATGGTTAATAGACGACATAATTATAAACAAAAATTATAATGTAATTAAAAAAAAATCAGGAAATAATAATTCAATTCAATTTAAAATCGTAACACAGCGGAAGTGATAATTCATCTTGACTACTTGATTTTCATAAGTATATTTTTTAACATATTGTTCCGCATCTTACACGACTGTGGAGGAAAGCCATTTGTTTGCCTAGGGCTGCAATAATGAAACGTTGCACGAATACGTCCGGATAGAAGAATCTATTACGATGAAGTGTCTCTGACTTTTATTTTTGTTTTTATTAATTTCAATTAAGTTTTTTTTGTCGTTATTTTTCTTGTAAGTGCAATGACGGGGGTGCTATATATATATATTTTTTCTACGGAGGTAGTATTTTTGTAAGGGAATGTAGGACATAAAAAATATAATAAAATTATATATTAAAAATAGAATAATTAAATTTTAAGCTACTAATTATTTTTTTAAAAAGGAAGAGAAGTTAGCGGCATCCCCCGTGACCCATGGTAATTGAGTATGTGGAAGACTTTGTTAAGATACAATTGAATCATTTCATTTATTTTAAATTGTTTATTATTTTTATTCTATCAACTTCAATACGTGTCCCCAACTTTGCTGTTATTCTCATTTCAGCCATCAACGTAGTTGCTTCATTATAGTTGATGATTAATTGTTTTATTGAGATTATGCACAGTTGGAGAACAATTTGCTAAGAGGTAATCTCTTCTTGTCGCAGTCACGTCCGCGTGATTCTCCGTGATTCTCGTCCATCCGGTGTTTAATGCACTGAACGTGCATGGACTCAGATGCGTAATGGCATGACGGTTGAACGGTGGGCAGTATACAACAAAACTCAGTTGTCACGTACGGTTGTTTGCAAGGTGCAGAGCAAGAAAATTTGTTAAGGGAGGCTAATTTTTATGGATTGAATAAAGTAGGGCGGATTAAGTTAAATTAGATTCGATTGGATATGTATGTTTAAATATTGCGGTAAAAACTAGGATAGTCAAATTTATTTTTTATTTTTTTGAGATTATTTTACTATTTATATCGGTCGGATATGCATATTTAGAAGTTATTATGAGTGATAGAAAGGCCAACAATTTTTCAGCTAGCTCTTAATAACAAATGTCAGATAAAATCCTTGCCCCTACCTAGACCAATTATGAATGAATCAAACCTTTTATACCACTGTATTGGTGATTGTTTTAACCCATACAAAGACCTTCGTAACAAACATGCCAAATCAGGAAGTATTTTACTAACAAACCCTAACGTACCTAATATATTTCCAACTAAGTTGGGGTCTAGGGGGTCAGATGTACGCGGCCTTACTCTTGTAATTATACAAAGAGGTCGTTTCCATTTTTTTAAAAGGGATGCAACACAAGGACTTCCTAGGGAGTCATCCATCCCAGTACTACTCTCGCTCAAACACGCTTAACTTCGGAGTTCTGATGAGATCCAGTACATTAGTGCTGGTATGATTGCACCCAAACTCTAACCATATAAAATCACCATTTGCGTCCATTGTAAATGGAGCTGAAAGAGTCATCATTGACAATTCTTTAGTTGTCCTAATAATAAATGACTCTATTAAATTTCAATGCTTCAATTAATGAAATTATTGGAATCTATATATCAAATGATGCAATGCATCTTGGGTCGCAATGAAAACAACATCTTTGTATAATTAGAAGGGTAAAGTTGCGTACATCTAACCTCAGACCCCAATGGGTTGTAATTTCATGAAAACAACCTCTTTGTTAAATGGGGATTTACCAACCACAATCATAACCTACTTAACATATATTAAGTAGGTTATGATTGTGGTTGGTAAATCCCCATTTAACAAAATAGTTTTAACATCCAAGTCCAAGTCTTGACAGTAGGGATGAACAAAAAAATCGTCGGTTAACCAAAAATCGATGCATAATCGAACCGAATAACCAAAAAAATTTGGTCATGGTTACAAAATTTCATTACGAAAATTTTTTGGTTCAATTTTCGATTATAACAGAAAACCAATTTGTCTTTTTTGTTTTTTAGGGTATAAAGATTTTGGGTTTTAAAAAAATGTTTGGTTATTCGGTTAATCGAATAACCAAATAACCGAAAAATTTTCAATTATTTGATTATTCGGCTCGGTTCGATTATAAAATATCATAACCGAATCTTGTTGGTTCGATTACGAATATGACCATAACCGATCCGAATAACCGAATGATTACCCTTATCTATACATGCAACTAAAAAAGGCATTACTCTTATTTTTGAAGATGTGTAAAATTATTTGATAAAATCTACCCCTTCCTTTTTAGTAAAACTTTTATCTACTAATCTAGCCTTACATCTAGGAGGGTTGGATAGAGATGTACCTTCCTTTACCTTGTATATCCATTTGCATCCCACTAGCTTCTAATTTGGAGGCCTCAAAACCAACTTCCAATTTTTGTTCTTGTCTAGAGACTCCATCTCTTCTCTCATTGCTTCTTGCCATTTTGCTGAATCCTTTGAGGCAAGCACTGCTTCAAAACTTGAAGGTTTTGGACAATCAACTTCATGACTTAAATAGAAAGCAAAATATAGTTTGAATATCTAGCAAGTATTATGATTCTGCCTCCTTTACCTATCCCTTGCAAGCTGATACTTTGAAAGATCCTCTTGTTCTTCTTTGACAGTTTCTCAAACTTTAGATTGTGGATCATCAGTTTCTGGTTCTTCTTCATCCTCTCTGGAAAAGATGTATGATTTTATATACTCCACCTCAAACCTATTGGTGGTGGTGGTGGAGGTGGTTAATCACTTTTAACTTGATCCAAATCTACAGAGTTGGACTTAATACAAGAAATATTATTTTTATTGAAAATAACATCCCGACAAATATCTCGTTACCCGAACTAATATCTCAAAACTTATACCCCTTAATACCCTTCTGATACCCCACAAAAATACACTTTGTGGACCTTGGATCAAGTTTACCAGCTTTTGAGTATGCGTAGCAACACAACCAAACACTCCCAAATAGGCCAGATTTAAAATCAAGAACTGTAGAATGACTCCTATTATGAGATATGCAACCGTATATAAAGCTTCACCCAAAAAATACTTGGGTGATCTAGAGGTATTTAACAAAGATCTAACTTTGTCAAGTAAAGTCCTATTCATGCGCTCATCTATCCCATTTTGTTTGGGTGTATGCCAAACTTTTTTGTGCCTAGTGATATCATCTTCCACAAAAAACCCATCAAACACATTATTGCAAAATTCCAAACCATTATTAGTTCTTAAGATTTTCAGTCATAGTTTTCCAATGTTTAAATTTATTAAAAGCCTGATCCTTTGACTTTAAGCACATCACCCAAACTTTCCTACTAAAATCATCTACTATGGACGGAAAATATTTGTTTCCCGAACTAGTAAGACTCTGGACCCCACAAATCAGCATGCAAGTATTCAAAAACAGATTTTGAGATATGCAACCCTTTAGAAAATTGTAACCTATGTTGCTTTCCCATAACACAGCCTTCACATAAATGCATTTCATGAATTTTATCTTTCCCTAGCCAACCATTTTTATGATGAACTTTCAACCCTTTAAAACTCATATGCCCTAATCTTAAGTGCAATTTTTCAGTATTATCATGCTCAGCAGAAAATAAAATAACAGCTTATCATCATGCATTTCAGCTTTACCATCTAAGTAATAACAAATGTTTCTACTTTTTCCAGTTAACACAGCTTTATATTGTTTTTAAATTGTCAATAATCCATTTTCAACTTCATATTTATAACCAGATTCTTCTAGTCAGTCAAGTGAGATCAGATTTCTTCTTAGTTAAGGGATGTATCTAACCCTAGTAACGAGTACAATTTTTCCATTGTTTAATCTAAGTGGAACATCACCTACTCCCTCTATATCACATTTATAATCATCACCAAGCACAACTTTTCCATGTTTAACAAAGTGTAGATTTTTAAAACAACTCTTAATAGGACACATGTGATAGTATCAATTGCCCATTCAAAAGTAAACTATTTTCTGGAAGAAACCATCAAGACATCAGCATACTGGCTACTATCTTCAATTTGATTTGACTGATTATTTTCTTGCTTTTGTTTCCTAAGCTAAGTATAAATATTCTTTTCACATGACCAGTTTTTTCACAGTACCAACACTTTTTATTATCTGAGTTTTCAGGTTTGCCCTTGCAGTTAATTTTCTTTCCCCCTTTCTGATGAAGATTTTCAGGTTTGTTTTTAATAAACATTGAATTACCACTTCTCTTTTGGTTTCTAAGTTCCAAATCCCTACCTTTGATTCCAACCAAAACGAGGTCAAGTTTTGGTACAGTTCCGGTGTATTGTAAAACATTCTTTACTACCTGAAATTCTTCAGTTAATGAGTTTAACAATATCATGGCTTGGCTAGAATCTTTTAGTTCATGTTATGTTCCTGTTAGAATTAAGTTCAGTTTAGCAACCTCATCTATATTTTCATCAGCAGACTTAGTGGGATCCATCTTAAAAGAAAACAGTGATCCTTTAACAAAGACTAGGTTGGGCCAGACCTTGATACCTATTGGTTTTCAAATTTTTCCAAAATCTCTAAAAGTGTTTCAGCCCCAACCATTTTCCTAAGCACATAATCAGACAACTTCAATCTTATCAAATTGTAAGCTTCTTCATCAATTAGTGCTTCATCCTCAAGTTTATCTTCTGGCCACTAAGTTTTATTCTTGTCAAGCACAAGCAATGCTATATACATGACAACAATGGACACATCTTTTTACACCAACTAGAGAAATTGTCTTTCCCATCAAACATGGAAATTTATATCCTAGTTGATCCCATATTGTGCAATTAATAATCACAGAATTTATCTACCACACAAATTAGCTTAACTGTAAGCAAATAAGTGCAGTTTCACGATAATTCAGATAGTGATCCAAATTAGCTTAACAGTATATCAACAGATATATTAAACCAGTAAATCAGCACCAGAAATCCAGCAGACAATATAATCAGTCCACCAAATTCAACGTGCAAAATATTTCACCAACAATCAATCCTCTAAATATTAACTAGTCTCAAACCAAAGCAATAAACCGTGCGAGATTTACCAAATAACAGTAAGAGAATTTGAAAATTCTCACCAAGCCCTAATTTTCTAGGACTTATACAGATCCGTCTGAACTCCTTTGAGAATCGGCTACATATTCTTTAGATCTGACCAGATCTGGTGTGGATTGGTCGAGACTCTACAGATCTACCTCACCTTTCGTCATGATACCAAATGCTAAATTTAGATCTTGGAACCTCAACCAGAAGTTACCGATTAGTTTAGATTCAAAAGAACTAAATGAAATTCTCACAGGAAAAGCTTGAACCTGGAGAGCTAAAAGAAAAGATTCCGATGTATCTATGGACCTCAACAAAAGCTCATGGCCTAGTGGAAACGGGATTAGACACCCGAAATACTGTCTAAAACTTCGAAAATCAACCAATGGCCCCAACCCAAGTGAGAGAATTCTGGCAAACCGCTCAATGGTGAAGGAGCAGTTATTGGATGTGACGAAGAAGGCTGGTAACCAACAAATGTTCCAGAACCTCCTTAGGGCTCTGATGAAAAAATGTGGAAGGAGCAGAGCGGCGTTGGAGAATGGGATTTGCGAATAACTGTAGATGAATAGTACCTTCCGAATAACTGTAGATGAATAGTACCTGGCGCTTACGTGGACCGTTGCCCGTTTATAATATAGATATAAATTTAATCATAATTTTGAATTCTCCCAACAGAGTTGAGATTCTCGCTAAACCATCAAATCACTTTTATAAAATTATTCATCACAACAGTAGCAAATCAAATATCTAATATATTATATGCATAATTGCAATAATTCAGAGAGACTTTTAATTTATGATTTCATAACATCACGTCACATCATTATCATCACTTGATATAAACAAAATAAATATTAATTGAATAAGGAATCAAACGTTTTGCCGTCAATCTGACAATTCAATTCGCACAAAAAAAATCTTTCTAAAGATATCGAAATAAAAAACGATCAGATCTAATTTGAGGGTAAGATCTAATTTCGCCCATCAAAAATCATAATATGAACTGTCGAAATTGAAAATTGAAATTTAGGGTTTTGATAGTTCTTGTTGAAGAGGATTCACAAATACATAAATAATACAATAAATAATGTAATCAAGAATTACCTCTCATGATTATCATAATCAATCTTTAACAGTTTCAAAGCCCAAGAATCTCACAATCGTACGAATCTTCCTCTCCCAAAGAAAATCAGTCAGGCTAAATGATTTCTTAGATTCGACAACCGTGTGACCTTAGAGGTATATATTTAACATAACCCATTAATGGGCAGGCTCTCTACCACTCAACTTTCTTGCCATAGGTAAGTGGCATTGGATTTGGCCCAATTTAATTCAATCTCACAAGCCCATTTCATAGATCAGTCCAATTAAGTTGAAGCCCTTTAAAACTTATTTTGTTTTGACTTCAAAATAATTTAAAACAAAACAAGCTTTAAAATAAATCTTTTGTAAAAATAACTTTAAACAAAATTATTTTCCAACATGAAGACCACTGCGTGTATGTTCTACGGACAAAAGACGGAATTATATTTCTTTCTTTATACGTCGTTGACATACTACTGGCTGAAAACAATATGGGTATGAATATTGCTACCAAACATTGACTATCATCTGTCTTCGAGACGAAGGATATGGGTGAAGCTAGGTTCGTCTTAGGCATAGAGATATGCAGAAATAAAAAAAATTGGGTTTGTCTCAACAAACATAAATAAAATTTTAAAGTGATTAAGGATGCATTACTCTAAACCGGTCAATATCCCTGTTGAGAAAGGTCTGGCATTAAGCCTCGATCAATGCCCGGAAACAGATAAGGAAAAAGAAGAAATGAGCAAAATTCCTTATACAAGTGCTATAGAAAGTTTGATGTATGCCATGTTATGTACACGGTTGGACACATGTTGCCTGGTTGGGCTTGTGAGCCAAAGTAACCCAGGGCCTGCTCATTGGCAAACAGTTAAGAGGATCTTTCGTTACCTCCGTGGAACGACCGATCTTGTTTTATGTTATCTAGGGGGAGACATTCGATTAAATGGGTTTACGGATGCCAATTGGGGAGTGATTTGGATGTGTCCAAATCAACCTCATGATATGTTTTCATCCTTCGTGGATGAATCTATGGAATCAGTATATATAGCATGTAACCTAGCAGTGCAAGAGGCATGTTGGCTTAGAAATTTTCTACAGTGCCTCGATTTGACTCAAAGCCTCGATAATTCTGTAGAACTAAACTGCGATAATACTATAACAATTCGTTTGCTATGGATTCAAAATTCCATAAAAAAAAGATAAAACACATCCAAAGAAAATATCTCTTTGTTCGAGACGCTGTCAACAAAGCTGATATCAATATCAAGTATTTTCCTA
>JAOWBN010217249.1:0-13483 GCA_028565015.1 Pinguicula moranensis
AAGGAGGAGATCCGATGACTCCCTATTCATCCAAGGGGATTTCTTGCCTCTTTGAACTTAACTTTCATTTATCTTTTTTATGGCTTGAGACTTTAATTTAGGGCATTTATGTAGCCAATTTTTAATTTAGTTATAGACTTAGAATGTCTCAAGCAATGAGCTACAAGTCTTGTCTATAAGAGCAATGTAACCCTTGTTAACTTAAATGCTGATGTCTAATGTTTAGTTCTTTGAAAATGTTGTTGCTATTTGGTTTTATTGTGCTTTTTCCTAACTTGCATGTTCTAGAGACACAAACCATGCTAGGAATGATAAAATCAACCGTAATTATCATATCCATGAGAATAGCTATGGGGTTATTGCTACCATGTGTGGATTTCCTAAACTCAAATCTTTCTGTGTATTCAAGTGTGACTTCGAGAGAAGCATGCTTGTATACCGTAAGAGGGACACTTATAGCTCGAGAGAGATAAGGGTCTAGGAGAAGAAAATCCGGTAGATAATAAATCCGAAGAGTAAACATAAGAAGAAGCCTTCTAAGTTCACTATTTGGTGAAATCACTAGCCCTAGATATTCTATTTAAGTGTTGTTCGCATGCGTACCCTGTTTTTCAATTTCTTTATTTTAGTAATTTTCTTATTTTATTTGTAGGTTAGTATTTACTCATTTGTTGTTCAGTCCAAATTGCATAGAACTCGCTAATTTTGGTGAGTATCACCTACGATTCTCGTGGTTCTACACTCTTCTCATCACTCTATTGCTTGTACGACTTGTATTTGCAACAACTTGAAGCGCACAAACTTGATACACTTTAATTTCAAGTTTATAAGTCACACAAGTAATAGATCAGCGATAAGGATGTCAAACCACAAGGATTGGGATAAACAATCACTAACATTCACAAGTTTTGTGCAATTTGAATCGAATAAATTGAGTTGAAGTTGATACTAATCTATTAATTAAGCTACGAATTAGTCAATGAACAAAGATGATTAAAATGTTGTGGAATGAAGATAAATCAAGTACAGAGGTTGGAGACATCAAGGGGGAGTGCAACTTCACCACTTGAGTCCCTCTGGTAAAATTATAATTTTATTAGTTGTGGATCAATTATCATATTGTGTCTACCGGATTCACTTATTCTAGACTCTTATCTCTCTTGCGCAAGCGTCCTTCTCTGATTTATAGATGAACATCTCTCGGTGTCGCATACAAGTAAACTAGAAATATTACTTTTAAGTGATCCTCACACGGTAGCACCGATTCTATAGTCATTCTCATGCTATAATAATCGATGTGGACCTTACTATACCTAGCATAACTTGTTTCTCTCGACCTCCCATTATGCTTAGTGCATCTATTCACGTTGATAAGATATAAATAGACGATGATGAAGAATAGCAAGATCAAACAGCATAAAGACAACTAAAGCATGGTAAACATTCAATAGTTTCTCCGAGTTCTTCAAGGGTTACATTGCGCCCCTGGATTTATTGGTTTAGCTCATGCTTAAGGCATGAGTCATTCTACTAACACTCAGTATTGAGTTCATCAAAAGATAAATAGAGAATCGGACCAATTCTCCCTTGAGAAATAGCTCCAGGATGGTGACTCAAAACCCTTTCTTTCTTGAACAATCCAACCCCCGTCTGTCCTACTCTCGTTGTGTTGGTTTCTGCCTTTTAAACCACTTTGGTAGCTTCTTGTGGAATCTTCAAGTACAGTGCAGGAGTACATTTGTCTGCCTACTAAATGTGGCGTGCAAAAATGTGTGCACTTATCACCTTCCATGGTCATTTGATCAGAAGCTGGTGTCACACCTTTGATAATTGAGAAAAAACCTCTACTTTTTGGGCTGTTTCTCTTTCTTTTCTCTCAAGAGCAATTGATGAACTGTTTCTGCAAAAGGAAGGAAAATGGGTATAAAAGGCGTGTCCCATCATCCTTATTGAGCCAAATCAGACTCAAAATAGTCTGCATTTATTATGTATAAAGTTGGCTAATCAACATCCCCAAACTTGAATCATTGCTTGTCCTCAAGCAAACAGATCTAAAAAAAACTTAAATACGCAGTGAGGATGTGCATGGAAAGGTGGACACCTAACTTGAGTCATGCATGTACAAGCGCAGCTTCTTATGATTGCAGTCATTACGAACTTTTGTGTTACTTCATACATAGAGGTACCAACCACAGCCAGAACTGGGGGTGGGGGGTTCTCACTTTTAGGTTAGGTTCCCTTCTTCAAACTTAGACTAACAGATTTTTCCTCCCTACTTTTCTTTTAGTTTAATTTTTTCATCTTCCTTACTTTTTGTCATGCCAAGAAGGTCAACGATCGAGATAAACATTATTTTTAAAACCGATACATATTTCTTCCATCAATGTCATACATTAGACCCAAGGGTATTTACATAACTGACAATACAAGAGTATTATGTACATCAAAATGCTCTTCCTTTCTCTTGTTTTGGGACAACTACTTCTATCTTTGAGTACGCAGAAGTAATTGCTTAACTATCCTTCGAGATACAGAATATCATTTCTTTTTCCTTTTTTTTTCCTTTTTTTCTCTTTTTCTTTTTGTTTTCTTTTTGCTTTTTTCTAACCATCACTTATCCCAATCTTGGTTTAGGGTCAAAGGGGTTACTCTTGAACTGAAGAAAGGTGTTTGGATTTTTCTATCAATCTTATCCTAAAGTCAGGTACCTTCTCCAAAAAAAAAACATTTCTTCCTGAAATCACTTCCCCCAATTTCGGCCTTGGTTGAGTTCTCTTATATATTACAAGTTGTTGTTGCTTCTTCCAAAGTATGGTAATGACTTTAAAGTCAAAAAGAACAATAGCTACACCATACAACATAAGTAGTATATAGGCTAAAACATGTAATACAGTACCACACATATCAAAACATACGAGGTTCACAAGATCAACAACAAAGAAAATAAAAGTGCAAGGTTCAAGGTTCAGCAGTCAGTTAACTTCCCATCCGCAAACTTATCATACATTTTCCCCATTGGATAAAGAAAATAGGAGTTCAAGCAATAATGCCCTGATAGTCATGCTTTATTCAGAATCTAATCCCATCAAGTTTTAGGTATGTGCCCTATCATCAGCATCCTCATCCCCATCTTCATCCTCATTCTCGTCTCCGGCATCTTCCTCTTCTTCTTCATCACCAATTCCAATAGCTGCATCGCTTGGTGATGCAGATTGAGTAAATGTCAGTGGATGTGGCAATGGGCTGATAGAAAACTAAACACCCTTCATTGTGGACATCAGCACTAGATTTGTGTACACTGCATAGATGCAACGATAAGAGTGGTCCACATAGGCATCCCACTGGTCTGAATTTGGATTAGCAACTACTAGAGGCATGGCTAGTTCCAGCTTCTTAAGCTTATGGCCAGGAGTGTGTACCTACAGAGGAGAAATAGGAGTTGCCATTTTGGCCTTACCTTTGGATTTGGAGGTGGTAGGCATAGCTTTTGCTGGGGTGGCCTCAGTCTTGGGTGTTCGGCGGTTAGAGTAAGTGTCCAACTTGCTTATCAGAGTAGGATTGATATCCAGAGCAGGGTGAAACAATGTCTCGTCCTCATCCAAGACTACCCCAACCTTCAGACACATCACAGTTATCAAGGAAGGGATACGTTGAAGTCAATCATGACAGTCAAGTTAGCATAAAATTCCCTTACCATATTTGGTGCATATTTAGTTGGAGTTCTAAGAAACTGAGTCCAATAGCGATCCTCAACCTTTTTGCTAATAGTAGGCATGTATCCATATGCAAAACCCCTTTCCCATATCACATTAAACACACCCACAGTAGCATCAAACAAATCCTTTGCTATGGCATTCGCAAATTTTTCAGTACCACCTGACTTAGTGACTTTTGCTTTCTTAGATGGCATGCTTGCTAAACTCAAAGAATACTAGAGTAACGAGTTCGATTTAGTTGTTACTTACTGCGAAGCACCGTAGAAAATGCACGCTCAGACAAGTTCTGGAGTAACTCGATTTGCACAGTGGTCATGAGAGGATTTTGGCATTTAGGGTTAGCCGTTGTCTACAATTGAGTTATTGCTTGAGGTGGAACAATGGTCGCATTTTTAAATCAGGACCTGAGTGGGCCTGAAAAATAATTTGTGGCCTTTACTGTAGCTGTTATTGAGCTAATGTGGTTGAATAAAAATAACTGCTGATTATGGTAACTGTGCATAAATTAGATATGTTGATCAAGGGCGGTGAGTGAGAAACTGAAGTTTCTTCTTGTATTTCCTGCTCCATTATGATTGTTGCTTGATCTTCCTGTTGGTTGTGTTCACGTAGGTCACTGTACCAAGAGGTGTTAGCCTTTGATGATTAAACAAAACGTATAAAATTAAATCAACATTTTTAATGGACATAAGTAATAATAACTGCCACCGTGGGACTTATAACTGCCCTTTCCCAAACTTAACACTTTGGATAACATGATGTTGATTGAGTTAAATAAGTAGAAGGGTTGAGGGTATGTCCCTGAGTGATGAAAAACAACAGATCTTGGGTTGTCTCCCAAGCAACGCTTCTTTATTGTATTTAGCAAGACACGATGAGATGCTTTAGTGAGCAGAGGCATTGAGCCTCTCTAACATATTGCTACCTTCATCATATGGCTTAAGACGATATCCATTTACTTTGAAGGTACCTTTATCAGGATGAGCAATCGCTATGGCCCAGGTGGAAATACTTGTGTGATGTCAAATGGTCCACACCATCTGGATTTCAATTTTTCTGCAAAAACTTTAGGTCTAGAGTTGAACAAGAGTATCTTCTATCCTGTTTGGAAATAGCGTCTAAGTATGTGTTTATCATGCCAAGCTTTTGGCACTTTCATATGCATCATTCCTCAGCTCGTTCAATTCACTTAATTGCAATAGTCTCTTCTCTCCTGCAGCCTTCATTCTGTAATTCAGATTGTGCATGGCCCAATACGCTCTATGTTCCAACTCCACAGGCAAGTGAAAAGCTTTTTCATAGACCAGACGATATGAAGACATGCCAATAAGAGTTTTGTAGCCAGTACTATAGGCCTAAAGTGCATCATCTAGTATTAATGACCAATCTTTACGGGATGTGCTCACTATTTTTTCTAAAATTTTCTTGATTTCTCAGTTTGATATTTCAGCTTGACCATTAGACTGGGGATGATATGCCAATGAAGTGCAATGCCGAAGTCCATGATTATTCAACAATGCTTCAAATACTTTGTTGCAGAAGTGTGATCCTCTATCGCTGGCAATGCATCTAGGTATTCTAAATCTTGAAAATATATTTTTGCGGAAAATCTCAGCACTACCGCTACATCACTAGGGGGTGTGGCTATTGCCTCAACCCTTTTGGAGACATAATCCACTGCTACTAATATATACTTTTGCCCCACGGGCAGATGAAATGGCCCAATGAAATCAAGTCCCCATACATCAAAGACTTCAACTTCTAACAAACTTTGTTGCGGCATTTCATTCCTCTTTGAGAATTGTCCCATTCTTTGGCATCTGTCACACTTTGTCATAAACATCTGTGCATCTCTGAATAGTGTAGGCCAATAGAATCCACTTTGCAGTACTTTGGATGCACTCCTTTTGCCTCCAAAGTGTTCCCCACATTCCAGTGCATGGCAGTGAATTAAAATGAATTGCATTTCTTCCTCTGGAACACATCTGCGAATCACTTGATCTAAGCAGTATTTGTACAATACAGGTTCATCCCACAAATATGTCTTTACTTGGGAGAAGAATCTCTTCTTTTGTTGCCATGATGATCCATAGGGAATAATTTGCATGCAAGATAATTTGCAATATCTACAAACCAAGGCTCTATACTTCCTTGGACAGCCAATAATCTTTCATTTGGAAAGGAATCATTGATTGGTACTTTGTTCATGTCACCTCCAGTAAGATTTTTTGGGTGTCAGAGATGGTCAGCCACTACATTTCCAGATCCCTTCTTGTCTTTGATTTCAACATCAAACTCTTGTAGGAGCAAAGACCATCTGATCATCCTTGGCTTCGTATCCTGTTTCAGCATGAGATAATTGATGACAGAGTGATCAATATACAATACTACTTTGCTTCCCAAAATGTAGGGTCTGGATTTGTTAAATGCAAACACCATTGCTAATAGCATCTTTTTATGGTGGCATAGTTGATTTCAGATGCATTCAATGTTCTGCCTGCATAGTAAATTGTATGAAATACTCTATTTTTCCTATGGACAATAACTGCTCCTACTGTGTTGTCGTTTTCATCACCCATGATTTCAAATGGTTCACTCCAATCAGGTGTATCAATGAGAGATGTAGGGGTTAACATATCTTTCAAGAAATTAAATGCTTTCAAACAATTACCCTCCAACTCAAAATTTGCATCTTTTTCCAGTAGCTTGCATAGTGGCCTAGTGATGTGTGAAAAATCTTCAATGAATCTTCTGTAAAAACCTGCATGGCCCAAAAAGCTTCTAATTCCCTTAACAGAAGTTGGCGGTGGCAGTTTGGCAATGACTTTTATCCCCAAACATGGCACCTTATGTCCCAGTACAATTCCTTCTGGTACCATGAAGTGACATTTTTCCCAGTTGAGTACTAAATTTGAGAGTTCACATCTTGTCAGCACCATTTGCAAATTTTTTAGACATCCTTCAAATGATGATCCCACCAAAAAGTAGTGATCCATGGAGTCTTCAATGATGCGCTCCACCATGTTAGAGAAAATGGAGGTCATGCACCTTTGAAAGGTAGCTCGAGCGTTGCAGAGTCCAAATGGCATTCGATGGAATGAAAATGTTCCATAGGGGCAAGTAAATGTAGTCTCCTCCTGGTCTTCAAGTGCTATACAAATCTGGTTGTATCCAGAGTATCCATACAGATAACAGTAAAACTTGTGGTCTGCTAATTAATCTAACACTTAACCAATAAAAGGTAATGGATAATGATCCTTTCTTATGGCCTTCTTCAGTGCTTTACAATCCATACAGATTCTCCATCTAGTGATTGTCCATTTGGGAATAAGTTCATTCTGCTCATTGACTTCCACTATCATTCCTCCTTTCTTTGAGACACACTGGACTGGAATGATCCAACTACTATCCGAGATAGGATATACCACTCCAATATCCAACCATTTCAAAATCTCCTCCTTAACTACCTCTTTCATAATATGGTTCAGTCTTCTTTGGGAAACTACCACTGATTTGCTTCCTTTTTCTAACAATATTCGGTGCATGCACACAGATGGACTTATTTCTTTTATATCTTCCAAGGTCCACCCTATGGCGCACTTGTGATCCCTGAGCATACGCAACGGACTGTCTTCTTAATGATGTGAAAGACAACTTGAAATGATCACTGGCAAAGTTTCATCAGTGCCCAAGAATGCATACTTCAAATGTTTGGGCAATGGTTTCAACTTCAAAATAGGTGATTGCTGGATTGAAGTGCTCTGGGTGATGGAGATTCTCCCAAATTTTCAAAATAGGCATTCCTGACTTTCATTAGCATCCAACCAATTGTTGTATTCTTTGACTCAAGGCTCTTGTAGGTTATGAGGATCAGAACTGACAAAACAATTTTCCAGCTTACTCCGTTGATATGCATAGTCACGCTGGATGAATTGGTAAGTAGCCTCAACACTCAAATAATCTTCTATGTGGTCATGCTATTTTATTGCCCGAAACACATTAAATTTAATCACTTCCCCTTGAACTCTAAGAATCAGCTCTCCTCTTTGGACATCAATGAGAGCACCTCCTGTTGCTAGAAATGGCCTTCCCAAAATAATGAGGATGTCTTTATCCTACCCATATCTAGAATAATGAAATTAGATAAATTCATTCACTTTGATGAGGACATTTTCAATGATTCCTCTGTGTGCTTGATGGATTTATCTGCCTGAAGTAAGGAGATTGTAGTGGGCCTGACTTCACATAATCCCAGCTTCTTAAAAATAGACAGAGGCATAAGATTAATGGTTGCACCTAGATCACACAAAGCCGTAGCAAATGTGGAATTTGCAATGGAACAGGGGATAGTAAAACTCCCTGGATCTTTTATCTTCGGTGGCAACTTCTTTTGGAGGATGGCACTGCATTCCTCTGTAAGTTCCACAGTCTCATAATCTCCAAATTTCCTCTTATTGGATAGAATGTCCTTCATGAACTTCACGTAGTATGGCGTCTCCTCTAAAGCTTTTGCAAATGGAATGTTAATATGCATTTTTTTAAAAACATCCAGAAACCTTTGGAACTGTTTGTCCAATTTCCCTTATTTTAATCTGTGGTAATGGAACTGGTATTTTCTGTTTTTCCTCTTTCTGAGGTATAATTTCTTCAGACTTTGTGTCTTCTCCTTTTTTTGTTGGTAAGGTATCCTTGGGTATAATTTCTACCTCTTTCCCACTTCTCAGGGTTATAGCTTGGCATTGGTCATTATGATTCACTTCAGTGTTGTTTGGCAATGTTCCAGGGGGTCTCTCTGCTAACTACTTTGCTAATTGTCACACCCGAGCTTCCAAATTTCTCATAGCTATTGTTTGATCCTTGAAGTTAGCCCTTGTTTCTTGAATAAATCCTTCGGAGGTGGAATCTTTAAGGTTTTGGTTGTTCTTTGCTGTCAACGCCACTTGAGTGATCAGATCATCTGATGTCAAGTGTTGTTGTTGTGGGTTTCCTTATGGCCTCTGCATATGTTGTTGACCTTGGAAAGGCTTTGTTCCTTGAAATGGCATCTGTCCTGGAGGGTTCAACACATTTTGATTGTTACTTCATAAAAAATTAGGAAGATCATTCTTCCGTGGATTGAAGTTTTGGTATCTTGGCTGATTTGATACATAATTCAGCTGCTCCGTGGGTATGTAATCCAATGATGATAGCTCCTGACACTGATCTCTATGGTATGGTCCTCCGCGCATCTCACATGAGAATGGTTGAACTGCCATTATTGGTCTTGGTGCTCCATTTTGACTAAATAAGGTTTCAATCCTTGAGCTCATGGCATGCATTGCAGCCATCAGTGTATCCATTTTATCTACTTCATATCTTCCTCAATTCTTTTGCTACTTTCTCTCTCAGTGGTCCATCTATAACACCTCTAAGCCATGGCTTCTAAAAGTGTGTAAGCTTCATTGTATGATTTTTTCATGAACATCCCATTGGCTGATGCATCTATTTCTATTCTGGTGGTGTTATCCAGTCCATTATAGAATACTTGGATTTACCTCCAGCTTGGTAATCCATGGTTTGGACAACTCCTCAATAAATTTTTAAATCTCTCTCATGATTCATATAGCATCTCTATGTCTCTCTATTTGAATGATGTAATTTCACTCAATAATCTTGCTATCATGAAGTGTGAAAATAATTGAATGAGGAATTGCTTCTTCAGGTCTTCCCAAGTGTGTATTGAGTATGGAGGTAAAGCTTGCAGTCATCTCTTGTCTTTGTCCCTGAGTAAGAATGAGAATGACCTTAGTTTGATTGCATCTAAAATCACTCCTGCATACTTAAGAGTGTCACATATCTCCACAAATCACTGATGTGTAAATTTGGTTCTTCTGTGGCTCCTTCCCCATAGGTGGAATGTTGCATCAGTAACTAAATAGTGGACGATTTTAGTTCGAAGTTGTTTGCCTAAATTGTTGGTCTCGTGATGAAGGGAACTACTTCGTCTGCACGAGGCTGGGCAAAATTCTCCATAGGAACATCATCTTCATCTTGTACCACAACCACATTCCTATGGTCTCTATCCTTGTCTTCCGAGCGTTGCATTTTGTCTTTTTCTCTCTATTGTACTCTCCTTCTGGATTGGAAGGTTCTTTCAATTTCTGAATCAAACTCTTCGTTAGAAGATTCACTCCCTGATAGATTCATACAATACCTGCAAACAGAGTTAAATAAAATTAAAAACAAAAGAAATTAAGGTTCAATCTAGCTGAAACTTACTTGGCGTTAATCTTGTTTCAATTGCCAATCCCCGGCAATAGCGCCAAAACTTGATGCGCAAATACTTGTTGTACAAATTTTTAAGTGTACAAGTCACACAAGTAATATAGTGATGCTTAGAAGGTTTCTTTCTACGTTTACTCTTCGGATTTCTTGTATTGTTATCTATCAGATTTTCCTCTCCTATACCCTTATCTCTCTCGAACTGTAAGCGTCCCTCTTACAGTATATAAACATGCTTCTCTCGAAATCACACTTGAATACACTAAAGGTTTTGAATTTAGGAAATTCACATGCGGTAGCAATAACCCCATAGTTATTCTCATGCATATGGTAATTACGGTTAATTTTACCATTCATACCATGGTTTGTGTCTCTCGACCTCCCACCATACATAGTGAACGTGCAATGCCCTAAATTAAAGTCTCAAGCCATACAAAATAAAGTTAAGTTCAAAGAGGCAAGAAACCCCCTTGGACGAAAAGGGAGTCGCCAGAGCTCCTCCTTCTTCTCCATGGCTCCTCACCAAGTTCTGTTGCCTTGTGCCCTGGATCCTAGAAGGATTCCACCCCAAAATGGCTTGATGGGATGAAATAGCACATGATTCCACGGGGAAACATCCCAGAATCGTTCTCCTTCATAGTGATAGGAAGAATTAATTCACGATTCAAGTGGGAACATTCCCAGAATAAGAAACATTCCCAAAATTCCAAACCCTCCCAGAATGAGTTGTTTGCTATCTCTCGTTAGATATGTTTGAAAGTTAGCTTCCTCGAGAAGCTTGTGAGAGATAGCGTCTTCGGGAAGTTTTGACTTAGTTTGCTTCCTTTAGAAACTTTAAACAAGATATTTTCTCGCATGTGAGTTAGGGCAGAAGGGTCATTCTACACTTTGCTCTGTAGTTTTCCGCAAAACAGATATGTGGCATCTAGATTGGAGATCCAACTTGAAGATTTGGGGCTAGGACCTTACAATTAAAATCTTGTATTTTATGGGGGGTTTTAGGGTCTTTTTCCTTCATTTTCTCCTAAAAGGCATTAAGCAACCTAAAATTATAAAAGGAAGAGAATTGAGTATAAAAGGCGTGTCCCCCTATCAATATTGGGCCAAATTTGACCAAAATAGTCTGCATAAAATAGGTATAAAATTGGCTCATCAATCCACTCTCACCTTTCCTCTTCTTCTTAGTGGTTGAAGGGCTATCAACTATGATTCAAAAAGCATGTACTGAAAGTCTAATGGATTCAATAAACCTCAGTCAAGACAACATTACTATCTCCCAGTTACAATTCGCAGATGACCCAATTCTATTTAGAAACATGTCTTGGAAGAATGCCAAAAGTTTCGAAGCAATCCTGCAAATTTTCAAGTTGTTATCTTGCCTAAAGGTAAACTTCTGAAAGTCTAGCCTTATGGAGATAAATGTAGATTTTGTGCAAGTGGAACAAATGGCTAACTTTTTGAACTGTGAGGTGAAAAAGATTATTTTCACTTATTTAGGCCTACCATTGGTGGCAAATCCAAAGAAGAAGAACAAATGGAAGCCAGTCATAGAAAAATTTGATAAGAGACTAGGCAAGTGGAAAACAAAAATATTTTCATAGAGAGTCGTATGGTTCTAATAAACGCGGTTCTATCATCTCTGTCAATATACTATCTGTCCTTCTACTGAGTTCCTAGATCTATTCTAAACAAACTAGCATCCATCAAGAAAACATTCTTTTGTGGTGAGGGCCTCAACACAAATAAGAAAATGGTGTGGATAAATTGGGAAAAGATTTGTCAACCAATAGATCGGAGGACGGGGGAGGGATAGTTATTAGATGTTTAAATGAGATGAATGAGACACTGTTGGGTAAATGGGGATGATGCATATTGAGGGACAAGAGGGAGTTATGGAGCAAGGTGTTAGCTTCTAACTATGGATTTAGAGATGAGTTAAATGTGGGGTACTAACAAGAGCGAGTTGCTGAGGGGAAGGCTGGCAGGTAGGGGGCGTGGATAGGGAGTAAACACATGGTCACAATGGTGTAAGGTATAAGGAGGGTGTGTGAGTAAGAGTGGTTCCAAGCGAATGTGGTGAAGGTGATAGGGTATGGGTGTGCTATGAGGTTTTGGAAAGAAAGATGGGTGGGAGAGAATACATTACCAGAGAAATTTGAGACTATATAGGATAGAAAGGTGGATAATAAAGGAAGGATGGAAAGGGGACTAAAGAGGTGAGTGGGAATGAAGGAGGGGATTGCTAGTACACGAAGAGTTAGAGGTGGAAAAACTAAAAATGTTTATTTCTAACTATGTGCTGCAGGGACAAATTGAAGATAAGTGGTTTTGGTAACCCAATGACAACAGTGCATAAAAAGTCCGCGAGGCATACAACCCTATCAATCAAGAATGGGCACTGCAGTAGCAACTAAACAAAATGGCAAAACTAGAGGTAGCATGGGAGAGATTGATTCCAAAGAAGAAGTCAATATATACATGGAGGAAGATACAAGTTGTATTACCAACTAAGGGAAATCTGAAGCACATGGGGGTGATTGGAAACAATAAACCAACAAAATGTACTTTTGGTAAGCAAGATCAGGAAACAGTGGTACATATTTTTTAGGAGTGCACGAGGGCTAGGCAGGCATGGGAGCTTCTAGACGACTAGATAGCTGCAGGTACACCAGATCCACCATAACTACGTACTTATATGATGAAAATGCCAAGTGGCATTGATCGTGAGGTGTGGATAGTACCATGGTGTGCTTTGTTTTGGAAACTATAGGGGGCAAGAAATTTGACTCACTTTATAGCTGATGCAATTACCCGGAGGAAATATTCAATAGGACACAAGCTATAAATTGGAATAGTTGAAAACCAAATCCAAACTGTCAAGTTTTAGTTATCCAATGGGTGATTGGATGTTAGAACCAATCACTCACCTCAAGAGTTGTATGTAATATTTTGTCATGAGGCATGAATTGTACATGGTAGGGTATGTAAAAACTATAGACTTTTGGGGTTAAAACCCACACTACTAATAAATTTTGCTTAACAAAGAAAAACTTAGTTTGAGAATACAAACTCCTTCAAAAACTAATTTGATCAATAGAGTTTTTCTTCGTCTATTCTTCATCCAAACAAAAAATGAATGTCCTAGTAACAGAAATCTCATGCTAATTATCAATAATTTTATCACATCTCCCACCAAACATGAATCCTTTGTCCCTAATCTCCTCACATCTTTTTCATAATTGTAAGGTCCAAGTTTGAGGAGTATGCGTTTATTTAGGCTCAACCTCACTTGTGTCAGCGAGTTTCTGATGACTGAGTGAACAACATGCTGGAATATGAGTTTTGGTGGGAAAAGAAAAATAAATCATGGATGTATTATGGAGACTGTATTTTTGTATGGAAACATAGGATTTAGAGAGTTCTACCAATTAGTATTTCTTGGAAATATTAATTGGAGAAGGAGATTGGAAAATGACCCAATGTGGAGGAAACAAGAGAAGAATCCT
>JAOWBN010217260.1:0-13481 GCA_028565015.1 Pinguicula moranensis
AGGATGCTGTTTACTTCCCCTTCACAAACTACCAACAAAGTTTTAAGTCGGAAGCGAGTGACCCCCTGACTTCAAGCTGCAGTAAACACCACTGTTTCTAGTCTAAGCAGTCTTCATCCACAATATAATCAATCAGGTGGGTTAGTATTGGGGATGGTGGGGTGGGAACCTTCACGTAGCTTCTCTTCTAATGTTTTCATGTAAACAAGTATGGTATCTAGACTCGACTGTTTCAGGATATTATTTGAATGTATATTTCCCATAACATTGGTAGTACATTACCTTTTCGCAGGTCACTCATTAAAATGTATTTTCACAAATAGAAAGTATCACAGAGCGGAGTCTGGTCAGGATCGGAAGTTAGAGGCTGAAAAACAAAGGGGGTGGATTTAGGGAGGATTAAAAGAAATCTTAATTTATATACATTAGAATATTTTTTCTGAAAAAAAAAATTACATGTAAATATTATTCTTTCAAAACGGGATATGCCCCGATCGCACTAATCTACCGTAGAACAATATCAGAACAAACTTATAGGTTTTTCGTACGACTTTGCAGAAATTAATGGATCAATTTTTTATTTATGGTACTGAAATTGATATAAATAAATAAATAAAATTGATAATTTTATCAAAAAATCTCGATTTCGAAATTGAAAAAAAATTGAAAATGAAAAAGAAAACATATCGGTTGGGATATCGACGATATCAGGTCAATTCGATAACCCTTCAAATAGATTAGAAAGTTGGTTTACATGGGGCTATTAGCAAAATTGAACCTCAAATAGGTTAGAAATTATTATTTACTAACTAAGAAAAAGGTTGAAAATTATTTAGGTCAAAACTATTCGTGAATACTTAATTTATTTACTTACATATGGTTAATTTCTTTTATAAATAAAGACTATGTATTTTTAATTTGGATATCAAATTTATTAAGCCCTAAGGTCCCTAAACCCTTCGCCGTTGGTCTTTCCGATCTCTACGCATTTCAAATACCACACTCCAGAAAGAACAATAATTTTATGATTTTAAATTGCTTTGTATCCGACGAGAGCTTTCTAGAATTTTTGTTGTTGTGACAGAGAGATCACAGAACAGAGATTTGGTCGATACAACATAAATGTGTGAATTTTCTTTCAGCTATTTCAGTTTCTTTCTCGGCACTCTTTCTTTGGCGACAAACCCTTTTGGTCTTCGTTTCTCCCGACCTCTACCAGACTCAAGATTTGCTCTTTCAACTCCGGTAAAGTTTTTTTTTTCTATTCTTGAGTAATATCAGTTCTAATTTTCTTGTAGGTTTCCTGTATTTCGTTTTGCTTCTGGTCATGGAATTCTTTTGGAGCAATATTTGGCTAAATGATTTTGATGAGGATTCTGCATTTTTGTTCGGTTTTGATTGTTAATGATTATGTGAAGTGAACCAGTACATTATACAAGGAAATATAGGATTATGAAAAAAAATTCAGTAGATATTTCAGACGAAGCATGAAGGTGAGAAGGGAAGGAAAGAAGAATCAGAAAGAGAAGATTGGAAAAGCGCTCGGGTCTCCTGTTGTCGCTAACATGAATTCCGAACCGAATCTTATTTTCATCAGACGTTCCTTCATTATTCTGAGCTCGAGCTTCTTTTTCAATTATGGCGGTGTATCCCCTCCCTATGCTGTTTGTAGGATAGAACTGAAAAAAGGAGAAAGAAATGGAAAAAGTTGTTAGCTGATTGATTGGTTGAAGGTTTTATTTTTGTGATGTATGAGGGAGGTTCTTTAGATTAGTTGTTTTAGTTCTTGTTTTCTTTCCGCAAAATTCATGCATGGGTTTAAATGGTTCTGTAATAGATCCCTTTTTCTTATTTATACTGATACATCATTCAGATCCCCTCCGGTTTCAAATTATGTTGAATCTCTACATTTCAGAATCTTAATCCTGTATGATTGGTTCTGAAACTAAGTCTGCTGTAACACAATACTTTCCTGTAAACTTGAAAGTTCATTTAATAAATTGTTGTGTTAGATTTGATACAATTCATGGGTTTGATCTTAATTGGCAATCACTATGCAGGACTAGGAACTTGTTTTCAGAAATTCATGCTATAATTATTTTAGAAGGGAAAAATATACTTTTACATTCTGTCCCCATACCATGGATGTTATAATATATGGTGTAGTTTTTTTTTATTTGGATGGTTGATTACATGACTGGTTGCCGATTAATCATTCTTCTACAGCTGCTGATAGTTTCTATCTGGTTTAGCAAGGTACAGTGTTCTTCTTCAAGCTCACACTGATTGGTCCTCCTTCCCGCAGCTTACTCGGAGACCGGAGTAGATATTAATTCGTGATTCAGTTATAGCTCTCAAGCTATGGTATGCTCCTGCTATCTATCTGATGTTTCCCTTGCAATGCATGATTTCATTCAATGTTGATGTTGATTGGGCAATGTATTACAAGTTCATTTCTTTATATTTTTTCCACGAGGGTTTCAGTGAGGAATTAGTTTGTATTTTTTTCCAAATTCTAGAACATGTGAATTGACTAAACTCTTCCCTCCATCTGTATTACTTAATAATATGTGACTTTTTCATTCAGGCTGCTAGGATTCTCGCTAACTTAATTATTATGGGTTCTGGAATAATGGCGAGAGCATTTGTTCAAGCATATCGTCAGGCACTTACAAGTATGTTCTTCCTCTACTGTGTTGAGATTTTTAGACTTCTGTGATTAGTATTGATATTCTTGTGGAATAGCTGAAGTCTGATTAAATTGTTTTCTTGACTAACTATTTCTCCGTTTACCATGTGAGCTACTTTTAGGAAAGGTTTAAGATTAAGCTCCCCAGGCAGATAATGAGGCATTTGAGTTGTCCGATACATGCTGCTTAAGATGAAATATATTTCTCTCATTAGATTCTTTTGGGACCTAAGTTGCCGTTGGATAATTTAGTTCATTTTTCTTTATTGCCTACCTTACATGATATATATTCAGATGCCTCAAAGAATGGTGTTGCTCAAGAAGCAGTACAAAACATTAAAAGATGTAAATTTATGACGGAGTCAGAGGCAAGACAAATTCTTGGAGTCACTGAGAAATCCACGTGGGAAGAGATCTTGCAGGTACTTCTTTTCATATATTGCTGTTGTTCGAGAAAGTAGATCGCACTTTCGTACACCGAAGCAAGTTTCAATAGCTTGCTTTCATTTATTTTTCATCGTCTCAGAGGTATGATAACTTGTTCGAGCGAAATACAAAAAATGGGACTTTTTATCTCCAATCCAAAGTTCATAGAGCGAAAGAATGCCTGGAAGCAGCTCACAAACAACAGCAGGACATGAACTGAGTTTTGGTCATTTTGTTCTATTGCTGCCATGGGTGAAATTCCATGTAATATATAAAAGTTGATGTCTGGATACAAGTTTCTTTAGTTCAAGCCGAGTTTTTTGACAGTGTCTAAGCTGCTAGTGTAGGTGAAGTTTAAGAAGCTTGTAACAACTATTTGATTCAACTGGGAACGATAATATGATAATATGCAAAATCTTCCTTTGCCTGAGGGCTTCAAACGAGTGAAAGAAACCCTATCCTCATGCGTCTACACGAAGAGCCAATGTCTACACACAGGTTAGGACTTTATCATGAATCTCCTCCGACAGCAAGCAAAAGAATTACGGTTTCATTAAATGCCAACTTACAGTGTCTTCCAACTTCTTGTTTAAGGCCTGCATATCCTCAACCATTCGCCGCAACTCTGACAAAATAATTTGTTCAGGAACCTTGTTGAGAGATGCTTTTCTCTCTTTTGCCTTCAAGCATAGCATTAGATATCTTCATTTCCAACTCATGAACAGGAAAAAGTATCCACAGCAATACTCGATTGCAACAAGTTACAAGTTGCTCTCCTACCATAACAGAATCTTGTTGGGCATCTAGATGGGTTATATAACTTTTACGAACATATATCGTAAAAAATAGTTCCTTGAAGAAATCTAAATTTATCTGAAGTATGCCACGACCAATTTGTTAAACCTCTCATCTGAATTCTTTCATTTCGGATAAACTGCAATGAATTCAGATTCCAAACTGACACATGACAAAATCTTCGATCAGCGACCCAGTTCCCCGCAGGCCCAGCAACTTACTTCTTTCATTACATCCAAGGAGCACATTTCATCAAACATGTCACATGCATAAAAGATGAGACGTGAAATAACAAACTTAAACCTGTTGGAGACGCTGCTGGAGTTGCAACCTGAAATATCGGATTCTACGCTCTTCATACCCCGAAAGGACTCTCACATAGAACATAGCTTTCCGGCCAAAGTCCAATAGCTTTTTCATTTCTTCACTTCAGATATGTGTCCTGTTCAATAAGAAGTCCACCTGTGAATCAGGAAAATCAATGATCTGGATTAAGAAAGATAGATGGATAATTTGGTGCGACGATGAGCAGTCGGATCGGAAGTCTTGCCAGTTGAAAGAAATTAAAGATCCAATCTTTTCAACAACGTTCATCACAAACTGTTTGTGTTGTTGTGATCCGAGATGTCAAAATGGGTCGGGTCGGGCCGGGGCAGAGTCGGACCAATCTATGAGGCTAGCTGGACCCAGCTCTCTGTATTGTATGTTTTTCAGAAAATGTGAGGGACGTTGATTGTATTTGCGTTTGTCCTCGAGTAGCAGATTCAGTTCAGGGGAAATTTGTTCTGCCCTTGAGCTTTCCAATTCGGATGCTTAACTTACAAAACAACCATTTAGGATGGAACCTTCCTCACGTATTTTGGGAAAACTTTTTTTTTTTTGATAAGTAGTAGTGAATAAATCAACAAAAATACAGAGTTAGAGAAGTATCTCCACAATTTTTGGAGATTACTTTTCAAATTTTTACAGAACTTTCATGGAGGTCTAAAATTACTAATACAGAGACGTGGGTGCCTGATCCAATCCGCGACAGTGGTAATATCCGGGGGCTTCGATAAGGTTGTATACCAATACCAAAGCTCAAGTTGTATCTTATCCACTATCTTGTAACAATCAATTTGGCCCTGTTCAAAATATATAACATTTGTGGACTTCTAAATATTCCAAATGGTGCAATGCCATAACGCCTTCCAGAGTTGTCTCCCATCTGCAACTAACCACATACCAGTATGAGCTTGGAGATGGTCCACAATATTACCTTGTCCGACGTAGTGATAGCCGAACCATTCATATAACATCGACCAAATCCAATACAATTTTTCACAAGAGCGGAAGATGTGATTGGCGGACTAAGCTGTTGAGCACATAGTGAGCATAAACATTTTGCTGGAGCTAGAGTCATGCCTCTAGCAAATAAATTGTCCGTAGACACTAGATCAAGTTGGAGCGTGTAATTCAATATGCTGACTTATTGATAGGTCCCCTAATAAATAAAAATAAGAATGGGAAAATAAGAATATAGAATTATGGGGGCGAAATCAATTTGATCTTCATACGTTTAGAATTCCATACAATATTTTTAATGCAAATTGATAAGAAACTCAACTAATATAATTACAATTCTACACTTTAAATATTTAACAACGGATTATACGAAAAAACTATTTACTTATGTGTGTTGACCATGAAAAAATACAGATTTGAAAATACAAATCAGCATCAATCAAAATAAATATGCAGAAATCAAGACATCAATTTATGAAAACATAAATCAAGGAATGCATAAATATTTATATTTTTCTTAATTTATTTGTCTAGATGTCTTTTTTTTTTTTTTGTCTAGATGTCTTTGAATATGTTACTCTCATATGTAACAGCGATTGCAGTTTCAATGAAATCTTTCTTTGTGTTCAACTAAACTTTCAAACCTTCATGAATTTCTATAGAGGTTGTCACTGTGTCATTTACTCATAAAACTTAAAAAATAAAAATAAATGCTTGCTACGAAAAATAATAAAAATCAAATTAATTAACTAAGAGAGTTACTGGAAAAACTTGTGGTTGAGTATGAATTGGGAAATCTGGTTATATCGCAACCGACTATGATTCCAAAATGAGGAGCCGAAACAAAGAGAAGAAAATAGAGTTGAGTTGAGTTGAGGTCAAAACCTATCCCTGGTTTTGATTATTAAAAAAAAAAAAAACTGGTTAGCAGCTTGTGGGAATTTCTTTTTTTTTTTTAAATCTAGAAATGTGGCCGGGAAGGTAAAATGTTGTATATTCCGATCAACGGTGCTCCTAAATTGGGGGAATTGACATTTTATTTTAATAAAAATTTAAATTGCCAATAAAAAAGAGAGCAATAATTACGAGAAAAAATAAATTAAAACTGATTCTGGATTTCCTTTCTTTGGGTAAGCGATTCTGGAAATCCTGTCTATGGATATGGCTTCGCTGTCCCTTCGTCTCGTCATGACAATTGACACCTTCACAAGCCACTTACAATAATTTAATGTTCTCTTTTTTTGTATTATTATATTTTTCTGTTTCGTCATTTTCCGGAATTTTGAGACATCTGAAGCATTTCACCTTCAGAAGATTGGATTCTTAAATGCTGAATACGGTAGTCGCATACAGTGAACTGTGTAATTCAATAAAAAAAAATATTTGAAAATTTAATTATTTTATTAGTGTGTGCCTTTGGCCGAATTTTTTTTTATTTGATTGATTATATCAACACAAAGCGAATATATCTATGGATTCTCAAGTCAATCCCCTACAGTAACCACACATCTCTAAAGTGTTATAAGTAGTTGCCTAAATTTATATAAACAAAATTATATGTTCTATGACTAATGGGGTATTTTGTGCAGCCTTCTTATACTTATAATTAGCTTATAAGAATCTTTTTTCAAAAAATGATGAGTAATTTTTAAAAAAAATATGCTTATAATTTAATTATAATTTTAAGAATTTTACGCAAAACAGGGACTAAATCGGTGTTGATGGTATACCATTTAATATAAAATTATTATGGACTTCAATAATAAATTCCAAGATTTTGTTGATATATGTTACAAATAAATAAGCCAACATAACGACAAAGAATGTACTAGGCTACACACGATTAGAAGTGAAAATGGACTGTGCATGCTAGTTTAACGGCAAAGCGTGCGATCCTCGATTTCTCAGGGCATGTCTAGAGATGTCGAAGAATCGAGCCCCAACGAGAAAATTCGCTGTCATTCTAAATTTGTCGGGAGGGTCAGCTTCGGCAAGGCCCGCCCAGATACCAAAGTAACGGGTCGCAATAGCGGCTTGTCTGTAGACTCGGGGACCCACTAAACCAACGTGTGGCACTGAAACTCTGATTACCTACCAAAAAAAAAGATTAAAAGTGAAAATGGAGCATCATTTTTTGGGGTAGGGTGGAGATAGATCGAATTTTAGTGTGATCAAAATATTTTTTTTCTAAATTTATATATATATATATATATATATGGATAAAATAAAACCGTGTACTTTTTACTGCCCAAATAAGTTTGCCAAATTCGTTTCTGTCTATCCCTGTTGGCATAATAATTATTTGTTTGATCTAGCTAAATTTGAATCAAACAAAATGGATAGGAAACTGCCGGAGGGATCCACTGAAGGTGACATCTGTCCTCTATGTTGGGACCTAGCTCTTCAAGTATCAATGTGCCTTGTTAAGCATGGTCAGTGGCGAAGCCACTTGGGACAAGGAGTGCGGCCGTACCTCCATAATTTCATAAAATAATTTATTATTATTTTTAAAAAATTTTTAATTTTCTAAATATTATTGTATGATTATTTTAATATATTCTCACCCCTCAATAAAAAAAATTTACTTTCGCATCCGCCCCTGAGCAAAGTTAGTGTTAAAGCTACACTTTTAAAATGACATGCTAGTTTAGGATATCGTAGCCAAGTTATTAGGAAATTTGATTTACCTGATTATGAGTTTAACAAAACGCAAAATCAAAGCAAATATGTGTATTTTACAAAAAAAAATTAGTGTTGTCCCTCATAAATTTATATCCCATCATTTACATGAAATTCTGCTCACCTTGGTGCATAGTATAATTAAATTAACATGGAGGGTGAACAACCGAGAACCCTCCCCTTCTATCATACAAGAAATTCACCAGAGCCAACCTGCAAAAAATTAATGTGTGGATCAACTTATAAAAATGAATGTGGATATTTTATAAAATGTTTAATAACAAAGTAGGTTCACATTATTTTATAAATTAGGTTAGGTTTTCTTGTAAAACCACTGTATTGTAACATCATTTTTATGTGGAAAGTCTTTAACAGACAAGGATCCTCTATGTTGTCCCAATCATAAGGTTTGATGAAATAGACTCATTTCAGGTCATTTAATGTTGTGTGCATCAAGAGACAACCTACTCCAGCAAAAACCTAGCCTAATTTGTTAAACCTTCTCCTAGGTCTATGTCATTGGTCCAAATATCACGTTTCTATATATAAAACTTTAGAGGCCGGTGCCCTGCGAATGGAGATAAACATGGAGCCAAAATCGCCGAATAACTGTTGTCCACATTTCACCTACAAATGCTTCGCAGACATTACATATGATATGCATGCGAAATGAAGGAAGCAAACGCGTGCAAACACATTCTCTATTGAATCCGGTAGTTGGAAGAAGGGGGACCAACGGCTAAGGGTGGATTAATGGAGTTATGGAGGTTGTCAATCAAGGAGTCGAGGGTTAGGTGGGCTGCACGTGGAGAGGTAGGTTGCTGAAATATACTTAAGAAGTCAATATTATTTTAAGTTATTTATTAATTTTGCTTTTTTTTTAATCCACTTTCATGGATGTATTTTTGATTTTTTTTTTTTACACTTCCAACTAGTATCGTAATCGATTAATTCACAGCGATTCATGCACAGCGCTCATAACACATGAATCGGCTAAACATGGACGGGTCGAATCAACGCCCATGGGACGTGACCATGATGCGTGTGTCAACAATGCATTTCCACATGTCGGGGGAATCGTTTCCCAAAGGTCGGGGGAACCGTCGACTTTGTTAACAAATTAAAATTAGAAATAGATTAATTCTAAAAACAAACAACTAAAAATAAGAGAAAAAAAGTTAACTTGTAAGAGACGAAAGAAAAATGTCTTTTTATTTAAGGTAGAAGTATTAAGTAGTTTTCAATCAAATTGTTGCTCCACCATAAACCTTTTCGGGATATTAGAAAATTTTGTGTTTTAAATAATTCGTTACTGATTACTCCATGTACCTAACAATCCAAGAATTAAAGAATGCAATTAAAATCATTGTGGAAATCCACATTAGGAGAATGAATATAAAGCAGGCTAGTGACCACAGGATTAGAAAGCTAGTCAACAAAAGGCTTAACAATTTGTAAATTCAAGCAATCGCAATCCACACATTTTTTTTCCGCACCTACCACGGAAATTTTCGTTGAAATTGTTTTCTCGATGATTTTTCGCAACTCCAGATCATTTTTTTTAATTATTTTATTACAAGATGGCATAAACCAGAATAATTACATCGATAATCGGGAAACTATCTCAACAACATACATAATCGGAGATTCGGAGGTTGCACATCCAGTCCCCTAACACCAATCCCATATCTAGCGTATTGTAAGTTACTATCCAAATCCATGTAGCCACTTTTGTGTTCACCCAAATGAGTCTCGTGCTTGATTTTATGCCGTTAATTATGAAGTTGTTTTGCGCTCTCCACATCTTCCATATTAAGGTGTACTAGATTTGACTTTCATATCTCACTCCATCTGCACTCCAAGTGCATGAGATAATCCAAAACGTATAGTTATTTCCCACATAAGAGAAGCCAAACATATAATTCCTACCAAAGTTTGTAGATTTGATCACATTTAAAAAACAAACAAACAAATGGTGCTGTGACTCTTCTAGACAAAATATGCATCCCAAGCTAGGAGTTGCGCACTAACCATATTCCTCGCGAATGGAGCTTATCGAAGGTGACAATTCTTTCCTCGCCAGATATATGCTTGAATGAGTCTCGCCTTGTAGATAGCTCCTCCTATCCCTTAAAAGTTCTTCAAATCAAATCTTGAACCTTACCTCAACGGTAACATATGATTGAGTTTTAAGAGATTAATAATCGTTATTCATACTTCTTTTTTTTTTATGTATATTGAAGAATTGTCTATTCATTGTTGACTTTTGAACAACCGGAGGGTTCAACCCATACTAAGCGAACTAATACAAATAATATAATTTAATAGAATAGTGAAAATAACACAACCTTCCCAATTTGCAAAAATATGTTAAAAGCACAAATAATTAGAATTGAATATAGAAATAACAGCAATAAAACAATATTGAAAAGAAAAATTTTAAATGGAAAACCCATTTGAAGTGAAGAGATGAAAATCACCGAATCCTTAGATCCATCAAAATCTAATATCACTAAAAGAGCAAGAATACATAGTACACCAGCACATCTCGGATCATTAGCACGTACAACATAATTCAAAGACACTAAAATCACAATACAACATCAAATGTGTAAAACATAAAAACAGACAGTCTATTTGATAGTCAATAACTCACAATTCAACCATTGAAAATCAATCTCCTATGGATAGAATGTAGCTAAACGAATCCTCTAACTCCAGTCAATCTTTCAGGATGATCGGACCATGTTTGTGCCTCCAAACACCAATAAAACCTGAATGCACAGTGCTATTTTTCTCTCTTTTGGGGTGCGAATTTTCTCACAAAACCAAATTCTCATACATACAACACAAATATGTGTCTTATATACCCTTCATATATATTACTAAATGGGCTTAAACCATTTAAAGACATTAAGCCTTCGTAAAAAACATATATAATTGGGAGCCCAATAAATCCTAACTATGTTTTTTTTATATGTAAAATAATTTTTTTTATTTTTATTTATCAGTAGTTGAATCAGAGATCACTTGGTGGGCCAGTTCAACCAACTCACTTTAGGTATCCGACAGGCCCAATTAGGCCCATCGACTAATCCCAGTGTCTTTATTGTGTTCCCAGCGAGGATTCGAACCCCAGACCTCTTGGTAAACCAAGAGTCTGGAGCACATAACTACTGCTGAGTTGTGATGTATTGACAAATAAATTTTATTTATCAACAGAGGAATTGTCTGTCTCCAGAGGACCGAAACATGCCACTGGAAGACTCTACTGAGATCTTGGCATGATAGCATTTCGTATTTCTTTGCCTCCTCGAAGCTAATCGTTTTGGCCTTTTGATATATAATTCCATCTTGCCTATATTGCAGGATTTTCAGGTTTGCTTGTTACGTTAGTTGAGCTTGTAATTCAAATGAGGTGAGATCTCTATTCTCGGCATCTCCTTCTCTGCCAGTAATTACTGCTTTCTTCTCTTCAATTGCACTATCCACATTCTCAAAGACATCTTGTTCCATTCTATCAGTTTGCTTCTAAGATATTGTTTATGTTGGAGTATATATCCCTTAAAACCGAGAGTTGATATAGCGCAATAATTTTTGTCACATGAATCACAAGAAACTGATCATATTCATCCATTTATGTTGGGCCCACCAACTCAAACTCATCACAATCATCCATTTATGTGAATCTCACCATTTCTTGTGTTTCTTGTAGCAAGAATTCTTGCGCTATATCATTTATCCTTAAAACCAGATACTTGAGTGCTATCCCAGGTAGTCTTCACAAA
The DNA here is from genome assembly GCA_028565015.1 of Pinguicula moranensis. Classification (NCBI taxonomy): domain Eukaryota; kingdom Viridiplantae; phylum Streptophyta; class Magnoliopsida; order Lamiales; family Lentibulariaceae; genus Pinguicula; species Pinguicula moranensis. The sequence continues at coordinate 11,662 of JAOWBN010217260.1, forward strand.
CTGACTAAAAACTCCTATCATCATTCCAATAATTGAGGCCGTGTTTTGCGCAGACATTTTTCTACTTCTTCTCCGTTCTGCGCAAGTACTTCAAAGATAATTAATTAAAATTTTATTTTATTTAAATACTACAAAATTAATAGTAAATTACTAAAATAACCTTCATTTAACTATGAATTTAACAAATTTCTGTTGATCGATGACTAGGATACATTTACAAAATAATTCGTGAGGGTAATCTTATCTTGTAAATCATTTTTAAGTTTGATATACTTACAATAATGTCTTAATTTTTAAGAAAAAAAATGTTATGAAGTACTTATTTTTTAGAAGGTTTTCCTTCTTAAAATAAGAATAAGTAGTAGAAGATAGACTGCGCAAAATACTTATTTTTAAAAAAAAAATGCTTATAAGTCCAAATATAATTTTAAGAAATATGCGCAAAACAGGGCCTAAGTCTCCTAAACGGAGTTGGTCCCCAATCTTGTTGTTGATACTTAAGAAGAATAGGACGATAATCTAAGGTGGTACGTTCAAGAGCAATCGGTGTATATGCGCAACCACTTAAGCATCCATTCAGGAGACATAAGAAATCTACCTAAGCCGCTGGCCGATCTATATCCCCAATTTGTTCAAGTGAATCTGCTTCGCCGAAGTGGTCTATCTGCCAATTCAGTTCTATGAATGAAAGAATCAAATTCTTGCATTTTAGTACTAGACTCAACATTTCTAGTTTTACGCTCATCAGGTTGACGCACTGCATTAAAGTCCCCACAAAAGCATCTCAAAGCTAACGGGTGCAGCTGTACCATATCATAAATATTTTCCCATAATCTGCACTACCTTAAATATTAACTAGCGTCTCTTTTCTTCCAATATTAGAATAACAAACATTTACTAGAATAATAAGTTATCATAATTAGAGATATTTTGTTTTATTTAATAATAACAATAAAATTCAAATAATAATAACATAAAAGCAATACACTTTTTGGTCATTTTACAAAAATTAATAACCTTATCAGGTAATTTTACAAAATACATTTAATTATATTAATCACTTTATAAATTTCTAGTCGTAGTGTCAATTTTCAAAAGTTAAATAGTTTTCAGACATTGTCAATCAGATTAGGTAACAAGGCCTTAGTAAAATCAGTAACTTAAGACCATCAGTAAGGACACATGAAAAACCGCAAATTTGATTGCGTAAAATTTATGTAGGCGCTGAGTTAACTGGAGGATGTATGTAATTATTTAGGCTTTAGCCTAACTCTAGTAAAATTAAAAAAAAAAATTGGATTAAAAATAACAAACAAAGATGCATTATATATCTACTTATATAATTTTTTTATATGCATACATATTTTCTTTCCTTTCCTTTCCTTTCCTTTCCTTTTTTTATTATCATTTTTGCCCTCTTCCTAAATTAGTACCTCTTTCAGGCCCGAACTAGGAATTTTGCTATTACCAGGTTGTGTATAATTTGAAAGTCAGTTGCAAGTATTGGGGTACATCTAGTGCACTCAGACTGTCAAAACACAATATACACATGAATGAAGCCATGAAATTCAATTTCGAGAGACAGTTTTTTTTACTGCATCATCAAGAAAAAACCATTGGGACTGCCAAGCATTCATCTTAAGGCAGTACAAGTAGGCCTGGGCAGCGGAGGCCTGGGCAGCGGAGCGGGCGGAACCGGAACCGCCCGTTTCGCGTTCCGCCCGCGAAAGTTCCGCATCTGCTCGCAATGAACAGTGTTCCGCATCCGCCCGCTCCGCGTAATTTCGCGGGCGGATGCGGAACCCGCAAATTCCGCATAA
>JAOWBN010217271.1:0-13481 GCA_028565015.1 Pinguicula moranensis
CCCTTCAACAACACACTTGAAAGGAACACCCGACGGACTCAAACAAGTAGTATGCGGTCAATTTCTCCCCGAAATTGTCCGTCTTACGATCAAGAAACAGATTGCACGCTCAACCACTTTTTCCTTCACAAAATGGAGAACTTGGCCACTCAACTTGGCCTACACAAAATGGACAAAGGTTCACTCAATCCCCTAAGCCCCTTGAGATGATCAATGTGATCCTCTCAAGCTCTCGGATGGAACTCACTCACAAATCCCAACCCCTCTCTTGCAATGCGTCAACACGACACAATGCAACTGCTCTCAATTCTATTCTCAATGATATACAAGATAAGACACCACGTCTCCATATAGATCATACATACATTCGGTTCTCTCGATCCCTATAAATCCGGCTTTTGTTGAAGCAATTTCTCGACCAAGCTTTGGTCTTCCAACAGCTCCCCAAGACTTGGTAGAGGTTGTTTTAGCTCCAGTCAAGATAAGGATACCTCATCCTTAAAGATCGGAACAACCTTTGACTCGCTCCTCGCTGCCTAGGCTACTCAAGCACCGCGCGCGTCCGTCAGCCATCTCTTCAACCTCTCTCGCAACTCACCGAGCCAAACACCTCCAAATCAAAATCCGCCTCGGCACATAGCATTATTTTACCAATGTGTCAGATGAATTCTTCTTCTTGTCCGATACAATCTGTCGTTTGCTCGGAAAACTCGGATTCATACCTATGCCGTACGTCATTCGATCACCTCGATCGCTACTCGGACATCTTCGCTCAATCATCGGTCATCCTCGAGCCAAACTCCTCAAACTGGAATTCTGCCTCGACACATAGCAATCATTTTCACATATGTTCGAGGGAAAACTCATCTTGGCCGAAGGAATATGTCGAACGCACGGTAGAACCTATATATGATCGAATGTCGGCCGATGGCGCGCAAGAGCTTCGCGCCCGCCCGGTAGGTGAGCTCAAGGTCATGACAATGCTCCTCTGGTGGAGGAGGTCGATACCCTCATTGACACATCGCTATTTCTTCGTGCCTCAAACTCCTTGAGTTCATCTTCAAACTGCCACAAGTTCAAGTCAGTCTCCCAAGTAGCCTCGGCCTCCTTCTCTCCATTCCAATGGATCAAGAAGAAACTTTTCCTCCTAGAGTACTAAGGTACTTAAGATATACTCGTGAGTAACCCTGGAAGTGATCACTGGAAAGCCATCACTAGAGTATTAAGGTACTTAAGATATACTCATGACTATGGGCTGTATTATAGTAGAGATCCTATTGTCTTAGAAGGATATACTGATGCAAGTTGGATCTTTGATATACAAGATTCCAAAACTACTAGTGGATATGTCTTCACTATTGGAGGTGGATCAGTTTCGAGGAAATCTTCGAAACAAACTATCATAACCAGATCCACGATGGAATCTGAGTTTGTAGCATTGGATAAATGCAGTGAAGAGGTTGAATGGCTACGAAAGTTCCTGGAGGATATTCCAGATTGGCCTAAACCTGTGCCAGCAATATGCATATATTAAGATAACCAATCTACAATTGGTAGAGCAAAGAATGTCCTATACAAAGGCAAGTTGAGGCATATACGTCGTTGACATAATTCCGTTAGACAACTTATCTCAACTGGAGTTATCACTATTGACTTTGTAAGATCAAAGGATAACATTGTGGATCCGCTAACCAAAGGGTTAAATAGAGATCAAGTTGAAAAGACATCGAGAGGAATGAGACTTAAGCCCGTTATAAAATAAGGCCGATACAAAGGAAACCCAACCTAGTTGACTGGAGATCCCAAGATCTAGGTTCAAAGGAGCAACCTAATTGTAAACTGTGAGCTTCCAGGCCTCGGAGTTCCTCAACTTTGTGCGTTTCGTTCGACGGTGAAATGTTGAAGTTGTACTTTTGTTTATGTATTTGTTGAAGTGTTATATTTATTGAGTATTTTCTTTCATTGCAATAAACTGTCAATTCGGTATAATTTTCTAACAAAATCTATGGGCAACTTTGATCTCGTTATCATCAATGGATAATGGATATGGAGGATAAGTTAGTGACAACCTCCATGGATTTTTCCATGGAGGTTTGAGAATTTAGAACATAAAGATTTCCATTTCTATGGCTTATCTTACAACATTAAATTACATGCTTTTAAAGGTGCTAGATTGCTATATTTTCTAGTGTCTTTTGAATGTTGGTACATATTCTACCGTCTTATGATTGTCCTTCGCAGGTTTGAGAGGTTGGTTGTTCAATGAAACCCCAAAACCCAAGCTTGTTGTGTGATGCAGTATTGGATGCTAAACTTGTGGTGAGAAAATGTGATGTGTTTGGACTGCAAGTCAACTTGTGCGGCTGGGAGAATACAAGCTGCTGCTGCTATTGGAGCTGTATCAACAGTTAGATTAGAACCACTTTTATACTTACTTTTTTACGAGGAAATGACAGCTTAATTACCGTCCGTCTTTTGTATTAACTAATGGTCGACAATGGATGTGGGGCTGCAACCCCCCTCCCCCCTTCAAGAAATTTATAATTCAATTTTTTTTCTAAAATAAATAGTGGATCTTTTCGTTATATAATTCGAATCTAAACTTTGGCCCAATAAGTTTTGATCCACGTCAAAATTGAAAGATGTCCCATTCTTGAAAATGATATCAAGTGTCCGCTTATGATTAGCATTTGAATTCAAATTATTGGAGAGTTTAATATTGCATACAATTCAATGATCATTTTCGTTTTCAATAAGCTTCTGTTTTGCGCAGCCTTCTTAAAATTATAATAGGCTTAAAAGCACTTTTTTTTCAAAAAAATAACTCTTCATTTTTTGAAAAAAAGTGATTATAAGCCAATTATAAACATAAGAAGGCTACACAAAATACCCCCTAAATATGTGATGGGTGAGAGGCGAGGACCAGACTTATCGGCTGGTCATATTTCAACTCGCCCTAATTGCCAGATGGGGATGACCATTGATGAAAGAAGAAGCCCAATGGTACCAACCCCATCCTATTATTTTTTAGTGTAAATTTTTTAAAAATAAATTTTATAGTGTAAATTTTTCCTTTATCCCTCCACCCTCCCCAAACCTAGATGTATACCTTATCCCCGAAATGTGTCTCCCCCTAGCTAAAATTTGTCCTTGAGTGGGTCCGTTCCCAAGTTTTAAATACATGTAATTACCAATTTAAAATAAATATATATATATTACATGTAAATTTTGTGGAAAAAAAGTATGTTCCTCGATCCTAAAATTTGCTCCACCCCTAATGCCTTATTTCAATATTTTTTAGTGTTTTTTTGGATTAGAACTGTTTGGTACATTTGGAAAGGATGCGACATTATGCAAAATGGTCCTCTTTGATCAAATTAAACTAAATTTATGGAAACGGATACACATTCAGGAAAGGCATAAGCAGTGCTTACACGGTTGGAGAGTGGATTAGAGATCTTAATTATTAGAAATTTATTTAATAAAAAATTTTAGTCACTTGAGCTAATTTATTATGAGAATCCTAATTGTATTAAAATTAATGAAATTATGAGATCTTCTAACAATTAGGATATAGACGGAGAGAGATGTGAGAGGTGAGAGGTGCAACGTTGGGGTTGTCTTTGCTGAGTTGATTTGATAGATTTACTCTATGTCATTTTTGCTGAGTTTTTGATTTGATAGATTTACTCTATGTCATTATAATAACTGCTTAAATCATGTCTGCTATTCTACTATATGAAACGGGGGCCAAAACTATGACACTTGGATCAAACTCTAAAAGAGATGTTGGAAAAAGAATGGACAACTTGTAATATCTATGGGACAAAAGGGTATTCTGAAAGATAAAGTGAGACATTTAAGACAACAAATAAAGAAATAAAATTAGGAAACAAATGAAGACATCAACCAAAAAATAGATTAGGCACAAAATATTACATCCTTGTTTAATTAAAAAGCTGGGACAGATTATAGAGAAGAAAAAAAAGGTACAAGCAAGAGGTCTGGAGTGAACTACAAAGTATGCAAAAGATGTTCACAACAATGATCTATCAACAATCTAGAAAAAAAAGTTGAAAGAAAGGGATGCAAACATAAAATATTTTCATGCCACAATTATGAAACACAGAAATAGCAACAAGATACAATAGCTTTATTTCAACAACCAATGGCAAGAAGAAGTTAGAAATGTGAAAGAAGGATTAAAAGTTTTCTATCAATGTAAATTTGCACAAGAGAATCCTCTAAAACCAAAACTGGTACTACCAGCACTGAAAACCACTACGGAAGAACAAGACAGTGTGCTTACCAAGGAATTCAAAACTATTGAAATTAAAGCAGGGATTGTAATGGCAACAAAAGTCTAGGGCCAAATGGCCTAAACTTCAAATTTATTCAGCAATTCTGAAAAATATTAAGAGATGATGTTGGGGCATATATAAATGAATTCTACAATACCTCAAGGCTACCAAGAGGAATGAATTCATCATTCATCACACTTTTCTCAAAGGTTAACCACCCCACAAAGCAAGAAGACTACAGGCCTATATCACTTATCAACAGCACATACAAAATCCTAGCAAAGCTATGGCAAACAGATTAAAGCATGTCATATCTTCAGTGATATCAGAGAACTATTCAGGTTTCATCAAAGGAAGGAACATTATTGATGGAACAGTATGTGCCAATGAAATAATTGATGCTGCAAAGAAGCAAAACAAGAGGTTTATCCTATTCAAAATGGACTTGAGAAAGTCTTTTGATTCTATAGGCTGAAATTTCCTTATAGAGGGGATTCCATCAAAAATGGATGCAATGGACCCTAGAATGTATATCATCTCCTATGATATCAATATTGGTAAATGGGAGTCCTATAGAAGAATTTAAGCTTAAAAAAGGATTGAGGCAAGGAGATCCCATATTTTCTTTCTTATTTCTAATAGTAGCAGAAGCACTAAGCATCCTCTTAACACACAACAAAGAGATAGGATTATTCAAAGGTTTTCTAATGGGAGATCAAATAATCAGTCACCTACAGTATGCGAATGATACTCTTATTTTTGGAGAAGGAAGTATACAAGAAGTTAGGGGAGTAAAAGACACACTCAAGTACCTTGAATTAGTGAGTGGTTTAAGAGTACACTTCCAGAAAGGTACTCTTATTGGAATAAATATTCCAGAGGAAGAGATGACACAATTGGCAAATGAATTTAATTGTCAAACAGAAGCACTCTCATTCACCTATCTAGGCCTACCTATTGGACAAAGCCCATCAAGATGTGCTCTATGGAATCCAGTGATAGAAAAAATAAAAAGAAGGCTTACAAGGTGGGAACAAAATTATTTATCATTTAGAGGAAGAATAGTGCTCATAAAATCAGTACTTACACACCTACCAGTGTACTAAATGTCCACATAAAGAGCCTCAAAGAAGGTCATACAAAAGATAAACCAAATCTTAAGACATTTTCTATTGGGGTGGCAGACTGGAGGAACAAAGGAAAATCCCCTGGGTAGCTTGGGATCAAGTTTGTCAAGTTAGAGAAGATGGAGGACCTGGGATAAAGGATATAGAAAGTTACAACATTGCGCTACGCTCAAAATGGACATGGAGATTGATAAAGAAAGATAATAGCTTGGGGCAGATTATTTTTGAAAGCAAATATGGCTCCCTGTATCGAATTATGCATGATGAAGCAACAAATCAATCACAAAATTACAAGTCAACATGGTGGAAGTGCATGGTAAGAGCAACAAAAGAAGTTGGATGGTTTAAAGAAAAAATCATAAAAACCATAGGAAATGGTGCAAACACATATTTTTGGGAGGACCAATGGACTGAAAATTATAGGTTGTGTGACAAATTCCAAGGGATCTACCAGATAACTGAAAATTCAAAAAAAATAATCTTTCGTGTCACTAAACTAAAGAAGGAAGTATGGGATTTCAACTGGAGAAGAGGATTCTTTACAAGGGACGAACCAGACTTTCAGCAATTGATGGTAATAATAAACAACATTGAGATAGACAACAACCAACAGGATTACTGAAAATGGAGTATAGGCTCACAAAAGAACTACACAATAAAAGCAGGATATCAAGAAATCAGGCAATTCACAGGGTGCATAACACATGTCCACCAAAATGTAGCGATGATATGGTGCACCATAGCACCCCTAAAGGCCACTACTTTCTGCCGGAGGATGTTACAGAATTAAATTTCTACTATCGATAACCTAATTCAAAGAGGAGTCACAATAACATGGAGTATTACATGTGAATTATGTGAAAATGCAGAGGAAAATGTTGAACACTTATTCTTTACTTGTCCTTTTACAGATAAAATCTAGAAGATTTACTACAAATGGTTTGAACTGCTTATGGTGTCACCTAGGGAGCCATATAATCATCTTGCAGCTCATATAGGAATGGACTGCAAAAGAATAGGAGAATCTGTCTAGAAGATGTGGTGGATAATGATAGTATGGAATTTATGGCTTAGGCGAAACAGAAGAAAATTCGAGCAGATCAAACTAGAACCTGGAGAACTAATAGAAAAAAATTCAGATGAGGACCTCAACAATGGCACACATACTAGTTAAAAGAGGATATAACATACAAGATTGGTTCAGACACCCGAAGTAGGGCCTAAAACATGGATAGCAACCATCAATTTGAACTTCACTTTAAAGCTTCAGGCAAGAATGCAAGACATAATGGAGAATCGCAACAACCACTCAGATACAAATCACAATCTAGACAACAATCTGGACAAACAGGATAATATCACTTAGGAGAAACAATACAACGATAAAGAACTCATTGCAGCATGATAGGAGTATGAAATCAGAAGATACCATTCAACATTGTAGCCTTTGTTCAGCAAAATCCTCATTACTGCACAACAAAACACTCCAAAATAAGAGAAGACATCGCCAAGACACTGAACAACGAACAAACCATTTACGATTTGGAAGAAAAATTGGGCGACCAGAGACGGAATCAGGTGCTGCGATTTCTAGATTTCAGAGTCACAGGCCACCATCCAACATTCCAAAAAAGAATCTAGAGAGAAAACTGTTTGTCCGTTTTAGCGCAGGCAGACAGCAAATCGAAAAGAATACGTGTCCCATAGAAGAAATGGCAAATGGTGCTGAGCGTTTTTAGCTTGGGGAGGATTTTTTTCCCCTCCTTTTTTCTATTTTCATGTGTACATAGTAAATCTTAGTACAATCGTGCGATTTTAATAAAAATTAATATTAGCCTTTCAAAAAAAAAATTGCTTAAATCATGTGACATAGATGCTCTCTCTAATTTTATCCTATGTCTATGTGATAATCACGTAAATCTTGTGACTTGATATATTTTCTTTTATGTCTCTTTGATAACCACGTAAATATTATGTTATTGCTTCATTTATCTTTCTGCTTTCACAAATATGAAATATTTCCCTACATGTGGTATTTGTGAGATGTTGGATTAGGTTAAGATCTGAAGTATATATTCCATCTTGATGGCATGTACATTTTATATATTTATTTGCTTGTTTAATAAAAAACTTGACCTAAAGAAAACTTGCTTCAAGTGAACTAAAAAAGAACTTAACAATTGCAACGTATACACTAGGCTATGGATTTGAGTGAACCCAAAGCTATAATTGACACTAATGTATGGTTTGATAGCGGGATAGAAGTTATGCACAAGGTGTTTGGTGCACACATTTTTATAGTGTTTGGGATATTTGTAGGACAATGTTGTCACATCAATAATTTATAGGTGAATTAGTCATATTACCCACTCCACCCACACTATAAATACCTGAAAACAAAGAAACCCTACGGTCCGACCCCATTTCTACCTATGTCGAGTTCGTGCATGCGTCGTTCGCTCTCTCTTGGGGAACATGAAGCTGCTTCGGTTCTCCATCGTTGTTCACGCTCCCCCGGTGAACTGGGACCTAGGGGTAGGGGTGGATACCAGATATACTACAATCGAAAAGCCTATTTTCGTTTTTCGTCCGATAAATTAATGAATTCCATTTTTTTATCCATTTTCCATCTGTTTTCCACTATGTTCGTTACCGTTGTTCTGTTATTGTAGTTGCCGAAAATTCATTTTTCCATTACTGAATTTACTGCAGAGAATGAAATAACATGAGAAATATATATCAATTCAGAAAGTCAAGCCGAACAACCATAAATAATAGGAGAAATCCTTACATGAGGTCCGCAAATGGCAGACGGTGAAGCAAAGTGGCGCTGGAGAACGGCAAACATGAAGACAAATGGCGATAGATCAAAACTCTAGCTTCCATACTCGAGTCTCGTTGAGACGACGATTGAATTGAATTTTTTTTGAATCCCTAGTTTTCTAACTTTCTGGAGAACGGTGAACACTCGCGTTACTACTTCTCACGATTTGAATTTTGTGTTCTTTCACATTCGCACAACTCGTCTGTCAATTTAGGAAATAAACTAGAGGAGATAAATAAAAATATCAACAATTAAGAAAGCTATTCCGCTTTCGTTATGCTATTGTAACGAAACAAGATAATTTTTTTGATTTTCTTCTGTTAACATAGTGGAACGGAAATAACGGAAACGATACCAAAAATAATGGAATTTTCCATTATTTCCGGTAACCGGTATCCACCCTTACCCAGAGACGGAAGGAGGGGGGTCATGGTCCCCCAAGATTTTAAATAAATATATATATGTAATTACTTTTATTTTTATAATTTGGCTCTCATAGATATTCTAATTGTATTTGATTCAAAACAATAAACAAAGTTTGCCTAGATCAGTTGGCAAATTGTTAGGTTTTCAAATTTTATGGTATGGTGTGAATCCAGTTTAGCGTAATTTTAGCTCTTTTTTTAGATATCAAAATAAAAAATTTGAGATAAATGGAATTTGAACCTTCATTGCTACATTAAAATTCAAGGTTGACTAACCACTATAACATAGAACTTAGATGGAATTTTAGCAATTTTATTAGATCTGTATTTTTATAATTTATCAACAAAATTCCAGTTTGGTTCCCCTATAACATTTAAATTATATTTATTTTGCTTTAATGCATAACGTTCACCTACATTAATTGGTAAAGTGTAAGAATTTTAACTTAAATGTCAAGAATTCAATCTCTATTCATACGTTTTATGACTTTATTTAGAAACCAACAAAATAAAAAAAATTAACCACTACACCATAAAATTTCGATTGTGATTTATTAATTCTAATAGATGTAAAGTGTAAGATTTTTAACTTAAATGTCAAGAATTCAATCTCTATTCATGTGTTTTATGACTTTATTTAGAAACCAACAGAATAAAAAATTTAACTACTACACCATAAAATTTTGATTGTGATTTATTAATTCTAATAAATATTATTTTCATATATTTTTTTGGATAGTTTTAATATTTTTGTAATTTTTTTTAATATAATTTTTTTTAAGATTCAAGTTTAAAAAAAATCTATTTCGTAAATGAAAACATTGACATATAAATAAAATTACAATCTTTTTACACTAAACATAAACATTCATCTGTCAAATCAGACCAATTCTGTTCAAATTCAAAAAAAATTCAGATGTATGCATAAATTTGTTGAATTTTCTTATATTTTCTTCTCAAATCCGAGATCTTCTATATGATACAGCAAAGTCCTTGCGCAGCACGAGATAGAAGAACTTCCTAATTTCTGATACTATCATCTATCACAACGTTGTCACCTCACTACACTTTTCCTCTCACTTTTCACATATGACCACCACACTTGATCGCCAAATTTGTGACCATCAATGGAGGGAACAGAGGCCGTTGACCCGCCGTTGCTGTCCATCGCAGCAGAATCTTCAAATAGAAGAAACGCAGCTCCCGCTGATCTCCTCGAATTGTGAATGCAAAGAAGTAAAACTAAATACAAATACAGGCACAGTCCAAAAACAGGGCAAGCCAGAATCCTTCAAAGCCCGCAAAGAACTCTCTCCGGGAGCAAGGCATGTCATTTTACTGTTAGGAAAGTTGAACAAAATATAACATTGGCACAAAAACTCATCTAGTCTATTCACGAGAAGAAATTAGGTGGCAATGTCATGATCAAGCTGGATATGTCGAAAGCATATGACAAAGTGAACTGGAACTTCCTGGAGAAGGTTCTGGCGGCTAAAGGTTTCTCACAGCCTATAATTACTCTTATCATGAAGTGTGTTAAAGGGCAGTGGTACTCGGTGATAATGAATGGTGTTGCCGTGGGAATTTTTGAGTCGGCTCAAGGATTGAGACAAGGAGTTCCCTTGTCTCCGTATCTACTTAACTTGGTTCAGGACACCTTGTCACGTTTGATCCTCAAAGCTCATAATTCTAGGATAATCAAGCCATTCCATCAAGCAGCCGACACTCCTCTTATTTCTCACTTAATATATGCAGACGACATTCTGATTTTTGTCAGTGGCGACATCTGCTCTATCAAAGCAATGGTTAAACTGCTGGAGAACTACTGTGGCTGGTCAGGCCAGAGTATCTGTAAAGCTGTTTATGCTTCAAAACATATCAGCCTGGCCAAATTGAATGAAATAAAAAGAATCACTGTATATAGAGAAGGCTCCTTCCTTGTGAAGTATCATGGTGGACCTCTCAATGCCGGATTTCTAACAAGCCAAATCTTGGAACCACTTATAGAAAGAATCAGGAACAGGATTGCTAGCTGGAGAGGACAACTGATTTCTCAGGCAGGCCGCTTAATTATGGTGAAACACGTCATGGCTAGTATGCCTATGCACATTATGGCTTCCCTGACACTGTTGCAATGCATCATTAACAGGATACACAGATTGCTAGCAAATTTCTTCTGAGGGCAAAGAGATGGTCATCACAATATGCATTGAAAAGGTTGGAAGTGTTGGAAAAATAATAATATATTTGTTAAATATATTATTAAGAGGTGAATGATAAATTGATAAAGGAGATGAAGGGGAAAAAATTTTCTCCTTCAAGTCCTTGATTACATTGAATTAGTGGACAAATGAAGAGTTGTGCAATAATCCACTAGCTTAATGGAGATAATGGAGAAGTTCAAGAGATGTAAAAATTTCTGCACTCATTCACAAACTCTATAAATAGTGAATCCCCTCATGAGTGAAAACACACACATAACTTTTGAGTCTAGAATTTTGTTCTCTCTTCTTGGTGAAAGTTTTTGAGTCATTATTCAAGTGGTGATAGAAGGAAGATACCGCAAGAGTTCGTCGGAGTTGTGTTGCAAGTGATGTGCATATCAACTCGTATCCGTTGTATCCTGGAAGACAGACGCTCGATAATCTCAAAGCACCAGGAGAGGGCGAATCTTTTTTAAGGAAACTGTGAGCTTCACAGGGCTCGGAGTTCCTAAACTTTGCTTGTTTTCGTTCGACAGTGAAAGGTTGAAGTTGTACTTTTGTTTATGTACTTGTTTAAGTGTTATATTTATTGAGTATTTTCTTCTATTGCAATAAACTGTCAATTCGGTATAATTGTTTAACACAAAATAGGTCTGACTCACCCATTTTTAAATAGACAGCGATGGACCGAAAAAATAAAATGGACAAGATAGAATCGGGGCGGGCCAAAATGGGGAGGGTGTGGGGTGTAGGTCACAGTTGAGCATGGGCTTACCACTTGTAAGCTTCACGGGTAGGAGGAGGATGTGGTCAGTGCCCTCTTAAATCATGTTGCATCTAGGGCTTACCACTTGTAGAGGGAGCCAAATGGGTTTGGTTAGGTCAGTCCGTCAAAACAGGCCAAATGGCCTAACTTGCCCATTTTTAAACGGGCAATAATGGACTAAAAAATAAAATATGCAGACCAGAAACGGTCGGCCTATCCTGTCCATTTAAGAATGGACGAGGTCGTGGGCTCAATTTTTGAGTTTAGGGATTTGACCCACCAGCTAGCCAGTTTTTATATATCAAACAATAAATAAATATTATTATAATAGACAGTGGGGTGTAATCTAGTGATTAATGTCTTTATTGCAAGATGAGGAGGTTGAGTGTTCAAATTCCACATCTTATTGGCGAGCTTGACCCGCCCGTTTTTCTACCTCTGCTATGGGGCGCGGAGACCGGTCCCGCCCCGCAAAATTTCTATGATCTTATCCAATCCTTACTAGGTAAGTTATCTAACATAAAAAAAAGTACCTACAAAAACTAAAAATAAAAAGAGTAAATTAGCTATTTTTTGGGGAAAAAATAAGAAGTAAAATAGCTATTGGGTTAAATGTAGATGAATAATTCCTATTAATACGTGAAAATGGTTATTTATATGGAGTGAAATGGGCTATATGTGACATTTCATATGTACAAAGTAGTTTATCTTTCTTATTGAACTTATGATGATAATTGGGCTTTTGAGCATTGTAGGATTTTTTATTCATGCCAGCTCATAGATCATTAATAAATGAAATAGCGCACTAAAAATAGCACACTAATAGTGCATTAATGGACGGAAAATACTCAAATGCCCTCGTGTTAAACACCGGCACGAAATCCAACACAAGAGTATTTTTATTCATTTAGCCCATTAGTGTGTTAGTGCGCTGCAATTTTAGCGCGCTGTATCATTTCTCGCGAAATGGAATTGGTGATCAAACCAATTTATTGCGGGTCAATCTTGAGTTAAGGTCTTGCCTGAAAGAATGATCAAAACAATTGTAGAAGACAAAGTTGAGAGGAAATCAATGGATCTTCAATGATCCATATTATACACAGTGTATCGATATATATAGAATACAAACTTTCTTCCTAACTTAATTACATGAGAATAGGGGAGAATGTGATTATGTGGGGTCAGATAGATATGAATCTGTTTGATCTTCAACTGATTTGCTGATATCGCTAACACTCCCCCTCAAACTAATGGGAGGAGATATGACCATTAGTTTGGATCGTAGTAATTGGAATCGGACAGTTCCCAAGCCTTTGGTGAAGATGTCAGCTAGTTGATCATGAGTGCTAAGATGATGAATTTCAATATCTTTGTTCAAAACCTTCTCGCGAATAAAATGATAATCAACTTCAATGTGTTTTGTGCGAGCATGAAAGACTGGGTTTGATGCTAGGGCCAAAGCACCTATGTTGTCACACCACAGAACTGGACGATCAGTAAGAGAAACTTGAAAATCTTTAAAGAGCATACGAACCCAATACAATTCTGCTGTGGTTAGAGCCATTGCACGATATTCAGCTTCGGTACTAGAACGGGAAACAACATTTTGCTTCTTAGCAGACCACGATATAAGACATGAGCCTAGCAGAATGCTGAATCCTGTGGTAGAACGTCTATCAACAGGATCACCCGCCCAATCTGAATCACAAAAAGCTTGAAGATGTAGAGATCCAGGAGTGTACCATAGGCCCAGGTCAGGTGTACCTTTGAGATATCTCATCACCCGCTTAGCGGCACCCCAATGACCCATGGAGGGTTTGTGTAAGTGTTGGCA
>JAOWBN010217282.1:0-13479 GCA_028565015.1 Pinguicula moranensis
AAGAGGTTATGTTTGCTGGAGTCCGGTCGAGCGACGATCGTTTGTGAGTATGGATGTTACCTTTAGAGAATTTGAGCATTACTTCACACACGGGGAGATTCCTCCATTCGAAGACTTGCCTCTGTATGGGCGATAAGGGGAGAGGGGGAGTATATGGCATGAGGGAGAGAGTAGCATGAAAGATGAGTCACCTATAGTGACTGTAGGAGCAATTCCTTGCCCTTACCCAGCTCAAGAAGCAGATGGTGGAGAAGAGATAAGTCTGAGTGATATTGGTACTTCAGAATTGCGCTATAGGTATCACAGAAGAGGAGATAATACCGAGGTACAAGCAATTGTCCCATGTCCCGATGCTCGGTCGACCCTTACTCTGGAGACACCTGTACAATCAATTACAGATCACTCAGAACCCACAAGTGACATTATTCCTTTCCACCATTCTCCTTCTTCCTTACCGCTAAGGCAAACTACCCGTGTCAATGCGGGGGTTCCACCTGACGGGTATGGATTTCCTCATGATATTGCTCAATTACTCTCACAAATTACCCAGCCACAGAGCCTTTATTGCTTCTTTGGATAGGGTCTTTATGCCTAAGTGTTGGCATGTTGCAAAGGAGGATCCGAAGTGGAAAGTTGCTATGATAGAAGAATTGGAAGCCCTTATAAAGAATGGAACCTGGGAGCTTGTACCACTACCACCAGAGAAGAAAACAGTAGGGTGCAAATGGGTGTGCAGTATCCTGAAGGAAAAGTGGACAGGTACAAGGCGCGACTAGTGGCCAAGGGATACAGTCAAACGTATGGCATTGATTATGATGAGACCTTTGCACAACTCGCCAAGATGAGTACAGTCAGGACTTTGATCTCCATAGCAGCAAACAGAGGGTGGAGCCTACATCAGCTCGACATGAAGAATGCATTTCTTCATGGTGACTTACTTGAGGAGGTATACATGGAGATCCCTCCAGGATTTGGAACGAAACAGACACAGGGGAAAGTTTGCAGGCTTAGAAAATCCTTATATGGCCTGAAACAATCCCCCATGTCCTGGTTCGACAGATTTAGGAAGGCTATGACAGGCATGGGTTATCAACAGACCAATGCTGATCATACTGTCTTTCTGAGACATACATGAAATCATATCACAATGTTGACTGTTTATGTAGATGATATGATCATTACAGGCGATAATGAGAAGGAAATAGCAATGTTGAAGGTTAGCCTAGGTAAAGAATTTGAGGTAAAAGATTTGGGAGAGATGATTGTTGCCATACACAAAAAATAGCTAGGAGGTAATGTCATGGTTAAGAGTGGTATGTCGAAGGCGTATGACAATATAAAGTGGAATTGCTTGGAGTGAGTTCTATCTGCAAAAGGATTTTCCCAGAGGTTGGTGTCTCTGATTATGGCCTGTGTGAAGAGTCATTGGTACTCATAGTCTATAAACGGAGTATCCATTGAATATTTTGAGGTGCGACATGGCAAGGGTATCCTTTATCCCCCTACATGTTCATAATGGCACAAGACACCCTCTCGTGTTTGATCAAGCAGAATTACATGTTTGGACATATAAAGTCATATCATCATCAATTAGGAGCTCCAATGATATCGCATTTAATGTATGTTGATGATGTTTTTTATTTTTCTCAATAGGGACATCAGATCCATCGAAGAATCAGTACCTTAGACATGTATTACTCTTGGTCGGGACAATGTGTAAGCAAAGAATTTTTTTTTTTTTTTTGTGTCAAAGCACATACAGCCGATAAGAGTAAATGAAATAAAAAGGATCTCTGGTTTTAGGAAAGGCTCTTTCGCTATTACTTATCTTGGAACCCTCTGAATGATGGTAGAATAACCACTGACATGTTTGAACCATTGCTGGAAAGAATCAAAAAGAAAATGGCTGGGTGGAAGGGACGAATTCTTTCCCAAGGAAGTAGATTGGTTCTGATTAACCACGTTATGGCAAGCTTGGCTATACATATCATGAAAGTTCTCAAGATCCCTCAGAGTATCTTGATAAAGATAAGACAAATACTTGCAAACTTTTTCTAGGGGGAAAGAGAAGGTAGACAGAAGGTGCATTGGAAATACTGACAAAAAATCTGCAAACCTATGGGTGAAGGAGGTTTAGGCGTGAGAGACTTAACGGAAATGCAGAAGGCTATGGGAATGAAATGGTGCTTCAAAGTGTTGTATGACAAAAGTTTATGGGCCAGTTTCTTTAAAGTTAAGTATAGCCAATTGGAATACATACTGCAAAGAACAAGCAACCCCTAGGTTCGAGATTTTGGAAATTTGTAATGTCCATGAAAGCTGAAGTGGTGGACAATATCAAGGTTTTCATAAAAAAAAATAATAATAATAAGGGAACTCCTCCTTTTTGTTTGATAGATGGTTAGCATCTGGACATCTTGTTGTGCAAGTTCAACAAGTTGAAAATGTTGTTGCCCTGGTCAGGGATTTCACAGAAGATGTGAGGTGGATGCAGCCTGTCTTGTTGCCATTAGTTGGAAATGAGTTAACAACAGAAATAACAACCACTTCTCCACCTTTAGAGGATGCAAAAGAAGATGTTTTGGTGTGAAAGCCTGCCAAAGATGGCAAATTCTCACTAAAGTCTGCATGGGATGTCGTCAGAGAAAAGGCAGCCTCTCTTCCAAATGTGCACATCATATGGAATATGGCATTACCAGTAAAGATCTTTATTTGCACTTGGAAAGCATAGCATCACATTTTTTCAAGGAATGACAATCTGATAAAGAAAGGAGTTAGCCTGGCACCTTCATGCCAATGTTGCGATTATAAGCAGTAGGAAACTTTGGATCATATACTGTCTACAAGCCAAAAAGCAACAGAAATATGGAACAAAGTTGCAAGCATGATGAGATCTAATTTTGCAAATCCAATCGCATGGAAGAGCAAGGTGTCTCAATGGTGTGCTTTGTAATGACGGTCAGGTCTGGAGGGATTTTTATTTTCCTTATTTCCAGGGACTATAACGTGGCTTTTGTTGATATGCAGTTGCAAGACGAGGTTTGAAGAGATATATCAAACCACAGAGTAGATTTGGCGAAGCATCAAGAACATGATCAACCTTATCATTAATGATGCTAATCTTCTTCTGAAAATGCAGGTTCAAGACTTCAAGTTTCTGATGTTGTTGAATATCAAAGTGAGAAGAAAGGAAAGGAGAAGAGTGATACCGGTATGCTGGAGAAGGCCGCCACAAAACTAGATCAAGCTTAATACGGATGGAATCTACTACAAAAATCCAGGCCTTTCGGCATTGGTGGCATCATTCGTGATGCTACTAGAGCTCTATTAACAGCTTTCTCTGCATACATAGGCATTGGGACTAACAATGAGGCAGAGTTGCGTGCAGTGGCAGAGGGATTGAGGCGGTGCGAGGAAGTTGGATGGAGGAACATAATCTTGGAAACGGATTCCAAAGAAGAGTTGAGAAGGATAAAGGTGGGACTGGGAGTTCAAGTTCACCACTAGTTTAGAGAAGGCAACCACATTGTGGATATACCTAGCGTTAGGCTATGTTAGACAGATTGTGGATGTGTAATACATTTCTGTAATGGCCTCTTGGCTGGAATTTCCTTTATTAATGCATTATCTTTTAATTAAAAAAATGTGTGCGGTGGTTAGTTGTTGAGTAACATCTTGAGTAACATCAGGAGAATAATGCTAGCAGTGGAGTCTCTGAAGCTACATGTTCTTAGTATAAATAGACTGTCTATCAGTGTCTTGATCACTTCAATCGAGCATTGAAATTTGTGTTTTTGTATTGACTAATAACCTTTTTCTGTTTCTATTTTCTTCAAGCATCATACTCTAGATTTGTTACTGCGTAAACCATGACTCGTTTTCCACTGAATGAATGAAGTGAATCTGCTTTCTATCTTGGCCTTGCCGGGAATCGGCACCAGATAACAATATGAGTTTAACCGAAGCATGATGCTTCTTGAATAATGAAAACTCTCGAGGAAGAGTGATTTCAGAGATAAGAAGCAGAAGTATTAGAGCTTCTTGATTTCTGAGATGAAGGAGATTTCTCTACGTAGGGCTTCATTACATATTCGATGCAGATTTACGTGGAGGCAAATAAACCTGTTTTCCATTGATCTTTTTTCTCGTGATGGGAAATCGTTATGACACGGTTTCTTTTTTCTCTGAATCACACAAGATAATAGATATCGGTCTCATCTATCTTTAAGGTTTCTTTTGAACTTTATGTGGCTGAAGATTCACTACTGTGTACCAATGGAACCCTAAGAACTGATCAAGGTGTTGATTAGCAGACAAGAGTTTCATAGACTCGGAGAAGCAAACAATAAGGTGTTTGCTTGGATTGGACCATTCTGCATCAATCGAGGCCAACATTTTTCACATATTCTGATCAAGTGGTTCCAAATCAATCTACGGATCCAACAACTAGATTACTACGAATTGATGATATTCCTCTATCCTACGGAAAAACATTAGAGGGATATACGAAAATACTTGTCTTCTTGCATCATAGCCATATTTACTCTACAGCCAATCTTAGATGGTCTGTGCCATACAGAATTCAAGAAATCTTTTATTAGGATTTATGAATTCATCTTCCGATTCCACCCCGGAATAGCCCTGGACAAAATCTCCACGTATTCCTCCATGACCATCTCCCGGCTTATGCCTCCTACCTTCTGCCAAGCATTCCTGGAGTAAAATCAACAAATAATTCAATTCAAGAAGAGGATGCAGATCTACGAGGAAAGGATAGAGAAGAGACAAACAAGGACTCAAGTGTGACAATAATGCAGCGTATTACCATTCTGCGCGAGCCGAAACATTCAAGATCGTAGGCTGTGATCCATGACAAGGTCCTTCAAGTGCAACTTTCTGACGCCCATATAACGCAATTTGATCAGCATTGCTGTTGGAATTAACAAAGACCACCGCCTCCCAAATAACTTCTCTAGTTCAGTCCTCTCGATTCCTTCCCAATCATCAATAATTTCCTCTGCTTCGCCATTATCATCACGCCCGCTACATGAAACCCCGGAGCAGATTTTGGAGCCCTCAGAGTTCACCTCAACCGGGTTTTGTTCTTCTAATAACGCCGCCCTCTCCGAAGTCTCCGGCTTTTCAGCACCAGCTATTTTGATTACTGACTCCACCGAGGACCCAGTCGTATTTTTGCGCCCATAATCAGACACAGAAACAGAACTACTCCTCTTCCCATCATCACAAGCTTCCCCGTCTTTTCGGGGCAACTCGAGATTCTCGAGAACCAAGAAGATTACAACAGAACAACCCACCACGAATAGCAGCAGAATCTCCACCGTATCCATGCGTAAACAAAACAAACAATAAAGGGAGACGACAAACCTGAACAAGTAATTCGGATTAGGGTCCAAAAAGAGAACAATTGTATGTAAAACCAAAAGTCGAAAAGGCAAATTTATGCGGAAGATGATAGGGACTTGGGGAATATACTCGGGCAAGGAGGTACGTGGATCCCACCGCTCATCGATAAGTCCAAACCAGCTACCAAAGGGACTCGAAACGAGTTGGCTGATTACAAAATTTATACGATTTCGTTGGACAATCTTTGCACCAAACCGAGTTATACGCGTCGGATTTCATGTCCGGCAGGTTTAGGGTTTCCGGTTCCGTACTGGATACAATTTAATTTTTTATTTAAGAAGAATTCAATTCAATTTGATTTTTATATAGCAAGAATTCAATTTGGTTGATTTGATTTCGTATGAATAAACTTACCATACAACTTTCCACGTAGGATGCACCTTAAATCGAGACAAGAAGCCAATCTAAGGCTTACAATAAAAAAAAAAAAGTGTGAATCTAAATATATATATATGGGGAGCGTTATATTGACACCTAGTTTTATATCATTCGTTACATTGTTTCCTTAAAAGTCTATGTTTAGGGTCCGTAGGGTTTAGGGTTTGAGGTTTAGAGTTTAGATTTATAGATATTTAGGTCTTAGGGTTTATATTTTCGAATTTAGAGCTTAGAGTTTAGTTTTTTTTTGAGTTTATGAATTTTAGGGTTTAGTTTTAGGGTTTAGGGTTATAAACTCAAAAAAAACCCTAAACCCTAAGCTCTAAATTCGAAAATATAAATCCTAAGACCTAAAAATCTATAAATCTAAACCCTAAACCTCAAACCCTAAACCCTACGGACCCTAAACATAGACTTTTAAGGAAACAGTGTCACGAATGGTGTAAAATTTGATGTCAATATAACTGTCCATATATATATATATATATATATATATATATGTCAGAGTTGTAAACCTAAAAAATCCTAAACCTAAGCCCCAATTTTGAAAATATAAACCCTAAATCCTAAAAACTAAAAACCTAAACCCTAAACTCCAAAATCTAAACCCTACGGACCCTAAACATAGACTTTTAATAAAATAGTGTCTAAAATGATGTCTAAAATGGTGTCCATTGAACTGTCCCTATTTTATATATATCAGCCCTGATTCTCATCACTTGTCTCTCTCACGACTGTGCCGCACAGGTGGTTCCATCTCCTTGTATCCCCTAAAGTAGATATTAAGACATAATTTTATTTGAGAAGTGACTCATATGAATTGTTTTATGTTCATAAATTGATCATTTAAATTGTTAGTGAAATCAGTGATTCATTTTTTTTTCCAACAAAAAATAGTATGAATTGGTACATTGCTTTTTTTTTTTTGATAAGTAAATTGATACATTGCTGCGATCCATGTACATTAAGAATGATACAAATAATTTTAACATAGCAACAAGAATAACTTTTACTGCTAAAGAAAAGTAAAGCATCTTTACCCGTCATCTATGAATAGAAATCAATAGTCTAAAATGAAATTGTCTAATCTTTGTTAGAATAATAAAAATGGTTACAATGAACTGCAGAAGTTCTAAAATATCCAAATTCCAACCAACTTGAGACTTTTCCTGATGCATGAAATTATAAAGGGAAATGAGTGAGTAGAAGTCCAGTATCAGTCTTGGAACATAGTTAAGTTGTTAGAATTTGTTTTAAATGTAATTATTACGTTTATGATTATGAAATGTTTTTCAATTTTAAAGAAAAAATAGTGACCAGTTACAACTCCCTAGAAAATGAGTATAGACTTCAGCATGATTGGACCTGATATTTTAAACTAATGTATGATAATCCCACGGCATTATGTGGTGCTTTATTCTTTCATAAAAAAACATATCCACAACATTATCCTAAATGAGAGTTACCTATGACCAAATACGCAACTTTACCCAGTATATTCTCAATTAAGTTGGGGATCTTGGGGGTCTGATGTACGCGGTATTACCCTTGTAATTATACAAAGAGGCCGTTTTCGTTTTTGCAATCCGGGTGAGTATCGATCCCTGAACCTCACATTTGTCAAGTGTAGTTCTCACCACTTGAGCTACCAAGGCTTGATTACCTATGAACAAATGGAACGTATAATTCATGTTTATTGCTACTCATAGTTGACAGTTTTTAGAAGATAAATTGATTTGTCCACAACTTATGAAACTAGCATAATTATTACCTATGATATGATAATTCAAGTTTTCAAGTTGACGAAATGATTCATTAAAGAAGTATTTAATGATCATAATTATTAGCATTTATTTCTTATTCAATTATCATTTTATGAATGTTAATATTGTTAAGTATGTGTTAATGATTTAATTATTCTGAATTTTTTGATTAAAGGTTCTAATTTTTTTATTAACTATGTGTTAATATATTTAATATGTTAAATAATTATATAAAAGAAGGTTTGCAATAAACGTACTTGTGAGTGGCTGTTTATAACTGGTTTTTAAGTGAGACCTTTGTAACTTCATTAGATATATGGGTCTTCACGTAGAATAATGAGTACTGTCAAGAGGTTGGGGGACCAGCTACCTGGGTGCTCGCTAAATCGGTTTAGGCTTATAAAGATGAATATTTTAACTACGTGTTAAAATTAATTGTTATGTATTAGCAAATTAATTGTGTTAATTAGTTTATTAATTAGTATGATCTACCTCACATGAGATAGAAATAGAGAAAAATAATATATATGCCTACGTAACGATTTTACGTTTACGTAATATTTTTTTTTTGTTGCACAAATCAGTTTATGAAAAATCAAAATTATATGATTTATTTCCTTACAAAACCTTTTTTATGTTTTATGCAAAAACAAATAAAAAAAATAAAGTGCACATATACTTATCAAATTA
Organism: Pinguicula moranensis; assembly: GCA_028565015.1. Classification (NCBI taxonomy): domain Eukaryota; kingdom Viridiplantae; phylum Streptophyta; class Magnoliopsida; order Lamiales; family Lentibulariaceae; genus Pinguicula; species Pinguicula moranensis. Next base: position 8,256 of record JAOWBN010217282.1, read on the forward strand.
TTTTCATGTTATATAAATGACATATCTTAAAAAATTGGACTTTAATGCATTAGGCATTTCGAGAGTAAATTTTTTGTCGTGAGTTCTAGATATCGAGATCTACCTAGAGGCAAAAAGCATAGGTGGGACAATTAAAACTAAAAATAAGGCAATACTGCAAGATCAAGCAAAAACATTGATCTTCTTGAGGCATCATATCCATGATGAACTCAATACTGAATATTTGATAGTCAAAGATTCGTTAGAACTATGAACAAATCTACAAAAATGCTACGGACTCAAAAAATTTGTGCTACTGCCAAAGACGCAATATGATTAGACCCACTTGCGTCTCCAGGATTTGAAGTGTGTTAGTGAGTATAACTCAACGTTATTTAAAATAATGTCAGCTCTGAAGTTATATGGTGAAAATATCACATACTTTGAGATATTGGAGAAAACACTCAACATTTCATACCCCCAACATGATTCTGCAACAATAATACCGAGAGTGACACTTTACTGAGTATTCAAGACTTATTTCATGTCTCCTGGTGGCCGAACAAAATAATACATTGCTCCTGAAGAACCACCAAGATAGACCCACCGGGCTAAGCCATTTCCAAAAGCAATGGTTCAAATGTCCAACGACAAATTACTCGAGAACAATATCAAAGAGGGACAAGCAATTATTCGCGTGGGCGTTACTCAAGCAGGGGGAGGGGCAAGTAGGATGTTTATAATGTGCCCCCGATGGAACCAGATGGGCCAAAACATACCTGAAAATTTGAGGCCAAGTATTACCGTTGTGGTAAGAAAAGACATTGATCCAAAATATGTCAATCCAATAAAAGAACTATTGCTAAATATCAAACTTCCATGAAATAACCGAAATTGGCCAAAGAGGGTCATACTATAGTAAATATGACAAATTTTGTCCAACCCATGAAAGACATAGAAGCATCTACTAGCACAAAATTGATCGCATATGATTTCGTTGATGTTGATCAATATGATCTTCTCTAGGAGTACATTTTGAGACTAATTATGAGTATTTTCTTTATTTGAATAAGTTTTTATAATTAAATATTATTACAGTATTTTAATTCTCCTATAAGATAATTCTCTCATTTACAAATCTTATGAGTTCATTTCTCTAAGTAAAACTTAAAGGAAATCTCAAAAGCAAAACTCAAAACTCAAAGCAAAGTTTAAAGGAAATCTTAATGTAAAACAAATCTCAAAGTAAAGTAAAATAAAACATAAAGCAAAGTTTAAAACAAAGTTCAAATGGCATGTTTTTTATGATTGCCATTTTGTTGAGTTTGTCTTCCCACTATTAGGGGAGCAAACATGTGCCAGGAGTACGAAGGGATATAATATGACATACCTAATAATTATCCCATTTTGATCTGCGATCAAATGAATATGAATTAGAAGTTCAAAAGGATAATAATTCATTTGCAAAAATTAAAAATCAATTATCGAATGCATTCACAGACCAGCTGGTGCCAAGAAAAAAATTCCTCAAAAGAAAATAGTCCCACTAGAAAATGTCAATTATAACGATCATCAATCTCAGACAAATATGCTATGAAATGACTCTCCTGAAATTATCCTTCATGAAAATGTAGCTCTAGATGGAGAACCTAATGAAGATGATCAGATATTTGATAACAATGAGATCTTAATTAATTATGTATTATTAGGAGATGTCTTGGACAAAAAGAAAACTATTGTTAATAATATTTTTACGTCTAAAATTATTTTAAATCTCACTAAATGTGAAGATGAAATAGAACCACGCTCCATCGAAGAAAGAAGCAATAGAATCAGAGCTGAGCTCACTTGAAAAATGCAAGGTCTTTGACCCATTATTCAAACACCCAATGGTGTTAAGCCTGTTGGATACAAGTGAGTATTTATTCGAAAAAAAATAAACATAATGAAACTGAGCGCTACAAAGTGCACCTTGTTACAAAAAGTTTCTCCCAAAATTTCGGGATTGATTATGATGAGATATATTATCCGATCGTGAATGTAATTACATTTCGATTTTTAATTAGGTTAGCACCATCTGAAAAATTTGAGATGTGATTAACGAATATTGTTACAACATATATGTATGGACCACTTGATAAAGAAGTTTATATGAAAGTCGTAGAAGGATTTAAGATGACTGCAACATTTTGTGACAAACAAGATAATATCTACTCCATTAAACTCAAAAAATCATTATACAGATTAAAACAACCCGTTTGGAATACCTTGTAAAACAAGGATACACAAATGATGTAATTTGCCATATATATTCATCAATAAAAGCATATATGAGTTTGTTATAGTTGCAATCTATGTAGAGGATTTAAATCTTATTGAAACTCCAGAATAACTCAATCAAACTGCAACACATCTAAAAGATGAATTTGAGATGAAAGATATTAGCAAAATGAGATTTTGTCTTCATGTCTCAAAATGAATATTTGTGCATCAAATAACATATACAAAGAAAGTCCTGACGAGCTTTCACATGGAACATGAACATCACTTGTGATAAGGTCACTAAACCTAAAGAAATATATATTCCGTACAAGAGATACTTGATCCTGAAGTACCATATCTTAGTGCCACAAATGCCAATGCATCTTGCAAATTGTACGAGACTTGACATTGATTTTCAGTCAATCTTCTTCAATATATAGTGTTACTTTGACTCGGAGACACTGGAATGGTATCAAGCATATTCTCTGCTGTTTAAGCGACACCCTAGATTTGAGATTATTTTATAACCGTGATATAGAACCACAATTAATTGGATATGCAGATACATGTTTTATTTCTGACCCACATAAGGTAATATCTCATACTGGATACATTTTCACCTATGGTGGTACCACAATTTCATGGAGATTTACCAAGCGGACATTGACGGCTACATCAACAAACCACTAAGAGAGTATTGTAATACATGAAGAAAGTAGAGAATGCGTTTGGTTGAGAAAAATTTAGCAAATTTATTTACGAAGTCGTTATCTAAAATTGTATTTCAACAAATTAAATCTAGTATTAATATGAAACGTCTTAAATATGTCTTAAACATACTTTTGAGGGAGAAAAACAATGCACAATTGTATTCCTTTTCATTTGCTTAATATTTTTTTTCATAGAGTTTTTCCTAAGCAAAGTTTTAACGAGCAACTTTGACATACTCTTTAATCTAGAATAATTTAATTGGAGACCATAAAAAGTCGTTATTCGAGAAGATTACAATAATATGTACATATAAAAAACATTTCAGGATTTTTTTTATAACTCTCAATTCAAAACCTTTATATATAAAAAAGTATATTGATGAATTCTGATTTTCTCACCCGAAACTAAGTAATTATCCAAAACAAAAGGTCATTTAATGCAACAAAGGTGACTGTCCCTAGTCTTTAAATATAACAATTTAAACTAGTAAAGTCTACGCCTATTTTTAATATACGTATATTATTAGAGGCGCACATCATTGTACGCGCGAAAATGCCAAAAGCGTCTTCGGAAAAGGGACAGGACACATCCATTGAACGTAGATATTTTTAGATCCTCGAATGAACGTAGATATTTTTAGATCCTCGATTGAACGTAGATATTTTCAGATCCTCTCGGACACCCCCAATATAACACATATATTCTCAGAAAAATGTATAATTTCACGCAAACAATTTGGGCGGGGATCGCGCCCCGAGTTTCAATGACTAAAATAATTCCAAACATCATTAGTTATCACACAAAAAATTCCCCGACAGTCCAGGTCATACAAAAACGCTCCAAAGCATAAAGTTGGACCAAGGTTATAATCCAAACCGGGATATTTTCCTTCAAACCAATTGGGTTGAGAATGAGATGCCAAGCAAAGCAACAACCTGAGACTTCATGCTTGAAAGTGTAACATGGGAAAATGCGGTAACAAAACAGAGGATTCAACAAGAAAAGGGGGGTAGAAACAGAAGATTTAACAAGTGTCAGCCAAGACGGTCTCGTTCACTATGAAACAACATAATGATCAATCTCACAACTTGTCTTTTAACAAATCAAGAATAAGCCAAGGTTCCCAACAAACAAACAAAGCTTACAAGTAAGCTGATGAAGCAAAGCAATCAAATGGGATAGAACCATATTGCAACTGAAAGCCACTGCGACTATGACATCACATCTATCTATATACATGAAAATAGAAATCGAAGGTTCCCCACAAACAAACAATGCTTTAAAGCAATCAAATGAGATAGAACCATATTACAATTGAAAGCCACTGCGATTATAACTTCAAATCTATCTATATACATGAAAATAACATAAAACATACAAGAAAGGTTGATTAATGAATTACAAATAAAGCTCAAGAGAACTTCTCCAATCAAGGTAACTCTTAAATTTTTCTTCCCAAACTACACTACGCAATCAGACAAAACCTACATGGATCAAACTGACTAGAAAATCTAAAACAAAAGATTGAGCGAGCATTCATCTGAATCAACTACTGCATGTTCTTAAGCAACTAAGCAAAACCAACTATGGGTCAGACTAAACAGCCTCTAAAAATGGAAAAAACTCAAAGAGCATTAGCCATTCACCTGAATAACCATATACACTTTCAGTAACTGAATCAAACAGATGAATTTGTTCTATATAGCGTAATCCATCTCATTTTACTGCTCAAAATCCTAACAATGCACTTAAAATGGACCAAGGCCATTCATCTAAAGCACAAAAAACAAATGAACTTCCCCAAAGACAAAATCAAAGAAACAAGTCCCAGCTCACACCCAAATCCCTCTTAGTATGCTCGGTAATCTCATCATATAATAGCAAAACTTTGTATTCACAGGATATTTCGCTTTGATTAGTAATTACAAAGTAGGATAGCAAAACTATTCTCTCAGGGGAGAAGGGAGACAAAAGAAAATCCAAAGTACTTTTTCTATGATTTTCTATCACCTGTACAAGCAGAAGTAGGGATTTTAAACTAAAAAACAAAATCTGAAACGGATAACATGATCTGTCATTCCGCAATTCATCCAGTGTTCTGGAATCAATTTCTCAATTGCTTTATTTCGGTAATCGCAGACCAAATTCTCGACATCCAATATCATCGCTCTCGCAAGGACTTTCCAAGGTACTAGTCAATTATGGTTTTGAGGGAGTCTGAACCGGACCTGAGACGCCGGCGATTTGACGGCGACGCCATGCCAGCAGATGC